>JAACNH010001602.1:48802-66033 GCA_019447015.1 Hymenochirus boettgeri | reverse complement strand
TTTATCCTTGTTCCCCATCACTGGGTCAGTCGCTTCCTCTGAGATCCTCATTAGGTCTTTGTGGATGGGATTAACCAACAGATTATCTGTAATAAAAACAAACAGAGACACATACAATGTATTATGTAATAAAGGGGATAAAGAGGCAATTAAAAAAGTAGAGGCAGTACCAGGCATCAAAGACTCAAAAGATATCTTGAAATGCTTAAATTGAACACTACATGTTTCAGAAATATGGTCCTTTATCAAATGTGAATTGTGAGATACAATGCAAACATCACAATACCAACCCTTAAATCAGGAAGTGATATATATTCCGACTTCCCCTTCAAGTCCCACCCAACCCTCAATAACCATGTCCAATCAGAGGGTAGGTTCCGGGCATAATGATCCAAGTGTCCATCAACTGAAGTAAAGTTCACAGATGTGTTAAAAATCCACATCACAATGAAACCTTCTACTGGCAACGGCAGGGCGCATTAATGGGTGCTACAGTAGTGCCGTCTTTTACCAATATCTTCATGGATAGTATTTAAAACAAACTAATCCTGAAGTCCAGGTATGCCCCACATATCATTACGTGTGCACGATACGTCGATGACATTTTTGTGATCTGGATTGGGGAGTTTATTGAAATGGTTGACAACGCATCACACCCCACCATTAAATTCACGTATGAGCTATCAGATCAACATATATATTTTCTTGATGTGACCATCTCCGTAGAGGACGGCCATATTAAGTTTCCATGCACCTAAAATATTCAAGGCAATTCATAGAAAGCCAATTTATACGTGCTAGGCACAAAGCCTTAGATGATGTGAAGAAGAGCCTAATAAGGGGTTTGTCAAACTACTAGGGGAAGGCTATCCTGGGAAGAAGATGACAAAGAATGAGGTCACACTAATAGGCAGGGAGCATATTCTAATACAAAGCAATGGACAACACAGGTCAAGAGCATATACCATGTATGGGATGTATATGCTGCCCTTCAATTATCAAAGAAGATACCATAACCCACAACTAAAAGGTACTCCCACTAAAGAGATAGTACACTCAAAAAGTGAACGATTCCATTAATGTATTGATTGAAGACCGGGAGGTTAAGGAGTTAATCTGAATACGTAGTGTGTGATTAAAGATATCTTATCTTTAATGCCTGGTACTGCCTCTACCTTTTTTATTGTGGTCTATTGACGTGTTCAGGACAGCACACAAGCAGAAAACCAGGAAGAATTAAAGGTAACAGGACTCTGTGATTATAGTACAAGGACTCATGTACCACTCATGTATTATAAGGGATAATGTATCCCCTACTGTAAATTATAAGGATATTAGAAGGAGCTGACGAGTTCTGTGTCCATATAAAGGTACAAGGACACAGACTGAGTTATACAGGGAACTCTGGGGACCACTCATGTATTATAAGGGATAATGTATCCCCTACTGTAAATTATAAGGATATTAGCAGTCACTGAGGAGTTCTGTGTCTATATAAAGGTACAAGGACACAGACTGAGTTATACAGGGAACTCTGGGTACCACCCGTGTATTATAAGGTATAATGTATCCCCTACTGTAAATTATAAGGATATTAGAAGTCACTGAGGAGTTCTGTGTCCATATAAAGGTACAAGGACACAGACTGAGTTATACAGGGAACTCTGGGTACCACTCGTGTATTATAAGGGATAATGTATCCCCTACTGTGAATTATAAGGATATTAGAAGTCACTGAGGAGTTCTGTGTCTATATAAAGGTACAAGGACACAGACTGAGTTATACAGGGAACTCTGGGTACCACTCATGTATTATAAGGGATAATGTATCCCATACTGTATATTATAAGGATATTAGAAGTCACTGAGGAGTTCTGTGTCCATATAAAAGGTACAAGGACACAGACTGAGTTATGCAGGGAACTCTGGGTACCACTCGTGTATTATAAGGGATAATGTATCCCCTACTGTAAATTATAAGGATATTAGCAGTCACTGAGGAGTGCTGTGTCCATATAAAGGTACAAGGACACAGACTGAGTTTTGCAGGGAACTCTGGGTACCACTCATGTATTATAAGGGATAATGTATCCCCTACTGTAAATTATAAGGATATTAGAAGTCACTGAGGAGTTCTGTGTCTATATACAGATACACAGGATACAGACTGAGTTATACAGGGAACTCTGTGTACCACTTATGTATTATAAGGGATAATGTATCCCCTACTGTAAATTATAAGGATATTAGAAGTCACTGAGGAGTTCTGTGTCTATATAAAGGTACAAGGACACAGACTGAGTTATACAGGGAACTCTGGGTACCACCCATGTATTATAAGGGATAATGTATCCCCTACTGTGAATTATAAGGATATTAGAAGTCACTGAGGAGTGCTGTGTCTATTTAAAAGCATGAAGCTGCAGGCAGAGGCAGGGATTTATTTACAGCTGGGGGTACATTATCCATTTCTTCCCCACTATTCAGTTTTAAGACAAGGTTAAGCCCCCCAGGCACAAATCTAACTTTATTTATCTTCAGTAAAATGCCTTTAACTTCTACTTACACAGCCTGATCCCTGCTCTCTCCTCTGCAGCTTCTGGGTCTGGAAGTCTGTCTTATGCTTACGTCATAGCCAATCATGGATTCCTTTCCTGGAGGTGCAGGGGAGAACTTTGTCTTAAATCTAAGAGGTGGGGGTTGACTTGCCCTTTAAAGACTCTGAACTCAAAGACCTGCCTTATTTCTGCCTTAACCCTCTTTCCTTCTTAGAGATTGCAGGTTCCCCAGTGCTGCTGTATGCTGGTCTGGCTGCATTCTAAATGGCAAACAGGGAAAACTAGTAGCGCGTGTTAGTGTGCAATTTTTTTGGCCACGCCCACTTTTAATACAGCCACACCCATTTTCTAAGGCCACTCCCGTTTTGTTCAGGTGAACCCTATTTTAAAGACCACGATTCCCATTTTACATTGTTAACAAGTTTATGATGGGATTAAGACAGCAGAAACAGACTAATATACTGAGGGCAATGGCTAATTAACTGGAGGGCCATCAACACTTTCTAATAATTTGGAGGGCTGGCTGTAGATGGTAGATAGATAGATAGATGATAGACAGTAGTAGGATAGATAGATAGATAGATAGATGATAGATAGTGGTAGGATAGATAGATAGATAGATGATAGACAGTAGTAGGATAGATAGATAGATAGATGATAGATAGTGGTAGGATAGATAGATAGATAGATGATAGACAGTGGTAGGATAGATAGATAGATGATAGACAGTAGTAGGATAGATAGTAGTAGGATAGATAGATAGATAGAGAAATAGAGAGATAGCAGAGTTAGATAGATAGATAGACAGTGGTAGGATAGATAGATAGATAGATAGATAGATAGATGATAGACAGTAGTAGGATAGATAGATAGATAGATAATAGACAGTAGTAGGATAGATAGATAGATGCTAGACAGTAGTAGGATAGATAGATAGATGCTAGACAGTAGTAGGATAGATAGATGATAGACAGTGGTAGGATAGATAGATGATAGACAGTAGTAGGATAGATAGATAGATGATAGACAGTAGTAGGATAGATAGATAGATGATAGACAGTAGTAGGATAGATAGATAGATGATAGACAGTGGTAGGATCATCTATATAATCCCCGGGAAACGGGACGGTTGGGAGCTGTGCACTAATCCCCCCTAACCCCCCTCTCATGACAGAACAATTTAAGAATCCATGTTTTACAGACTGATTAGAGAGTAGCAGAACTACAACTCCCATTCTCTCCCTCTCACACAGCTCTCCGCTCCATTCCCTTCCTGGCTACTTTATCTCGGACTTTGGAATTCTGTGGAACCTCCTGTGCTGTGTACACACGATGAACAGATAGTTCAGTGTACGAATCGGACACGTCTGAAAACCTCGGCCATTGTGCGTTAATCTATGGCTACAGTTTCTATTGCCATGGCAGACAGTCCTTTGTCCTGGCCGACTGGTCGGAATTGCCGACCGGCTTCTCAGAAGGAAGAATTGGAAGGTGCGTACCCACCTTTAGCAGAGATAGCATTTCCTCAAGGGCTACCATGGAAATTACCCAGAAGTCTGCATTCTCTATTTCCATACGAGAGAGACCTTCATCATTGCACCAATGAGATATTTGATCGGAGATAAATGTCACATCAATTGCAATAAACCAGCTCTACCACCTTTCCCTTGTCCCCATCGACATGTTCAACTATAACTGCCAATATAGTAGCTGTACACCTTCCGTTGTACACAGGGACTAGGAAAGATTGGGCTGCAGTTGGCCCACGTCTTCCTGGCCAGAGGCTGCGTACACACAGTTGGACCTCTCTTGGTTAATTTGGCTTGAATAAAGCTGGGTACACACAGTACAATCTGATTCTACCCGTGATCTTTGGCACATGGAAATACAGACAGTCACAATCGTTCTCCCTATATAGAGTATATATAAAGTATAAGGAGACCATATATGACTGCCATACTCACTATATAGAGTATATATAAAGTATAGGGAGAAACCAATATGACTATGACTGCCATATCCCCTATAATAGAGTATATTAAAGTATAAAAAGGAGACCATTATGACTGCCATACTCCCCACATAAATAAAGGATATATAAAGTATATAAAGGAGAACCATATATGACTGCCATACTCCCATATATAGTATATATAAAGTTATATGAAGGAGACCATATATGAACTGCCATACTCCCTATATGAGTTATATATCAAGTATAAAAAGGGAGACCATATATGACTGCCATACTCCCTATATAGAGTATATATAAAGTATCAGGAGACCATATATGACTGCCATACTCCCTATATAGAGTATATATAAAGTATAAGGAGACCATATATGACTGGCCGCCATACTCCCTATATAAAGTATATATAAAGTATAAGGAGACCAAATAATAGACTGCCATACCTCCTATATAAGTACTATATAAAGTATAAGGAGACCTATATGACTGCCATACCTCCCTATATAAAGTATATAAAAGTTATAAAGAGAACGTTAGTGACAGCCATACTCACCGATATAAAGTATATATAAAGTATAGGAGGAACCGTTAGTGACCGCCTACTCCCTATATATAGTATTATAAAGATAGCGAGAAAAACGTTAGTGACCCCCCATCTACTCCCTATATTAAAGTATATATAAAGTCTAGGAGAACGTTAGTGACGGCCATACTCCTATATAAGTAATATAAAGTATAGGGGAGAAAACGTTAGTGACTCCGCCTAACTACTCCCTAATATAACATATATATAAAGTATAGAGAGAACGTTAGTGACCGCCATACTCCCTATATAAAGTATATATAAGTATGGGAGAAACGTTAGTGACAGCCATACTCCCTATATAAAGTATATATAAAGTATAGGAGAACGTAGTGTGACGGCCATACTCCCCTATATAAAGATATATAAAGTTAGGGAGAACGTAGTGACCCAGACCCGCCATACTCCCATATAAGTAGATATAAGTATAGAGAGAACGTGTAGTGACCTGCCATAACTCCCTATATACATAATAATAAATATAGAGGAACGTTAGTGACCACCGCCATTCGCCCTATATAAGTATATATAAAGTGATAGGGAGAAACGTTAGTGACCCCCCCCCCCGCCATAACTCCCTATATAAAGTATATATACAGTATAGGGAGAAGTTAGTGACGCCGCCCATACTCCCTATATAAAGTATATATAAAGTATAGGGAGACCGTTAGTGAGGACCGCCATACTCCCTCATAAAAAGTAATATATAAAGTATAGGGAGAACGTTAGTGACCGCCATACTACTCCCTCCATATAAAAAGTATATTAAGTAATAGAGTGAACGTTAATTGGACCGCCATACTCCCTATATAAAGTACATATAAAGTATGAGAGAACGTTAGTGACCCACCATACTCCCCTATATAAAGTATAGGGAGAACCGTTAGTGACGGCCATACCTCCCTATTTAAATAAAGTATAATTATAAGTATAGAGAGAACGTTAGTGACAGCCATACTTTCCCTATATAAAGATATATAAAAGTTAGAGAGACCGTTAGTGACCACCAGACTCCCTATATAAAGTATATATAAAGTATAGGGAGAATCGGTATGACAGCCATACTTCCCTATATAAAGTCTTTATATAGAGTATGGAGACCATATATGAACTGCCATACTCCCTATTAAAGTACTATATGAGTATAGGGAGAAAACGTTAGTGGACCCCCATACTTACTCCCTTATAAAGTATATATAAAGTAAGGAGAGAACGTTCAGTGACCGCCATAACTCCCTATATAAAGTATATATAAAGATAGGGAAACGTTAGTGACGGCCATACTCCCTATATAAAGTATATATAAAGTATAGAGAGAACGTAGTGACCGCCATACTCCCTATATAAAGTATATATAAAGTATAGAGAGAACGTTTAGTGACCGCCATACTCCTATATAAGTATAATATCAGTATAGGGAGATCGTTAGTTTTGGACCACGCCATAACTCCCTATATAAAGTATATATAAAGTATAGAGAGAACGTTAGTGACCGCCATACTCCCCTATATAAAGTATATATAAAGTATAGAGAGAACTTAGTTGAACGGCCATACTCCTCTATAAAGTATCTATAAGTTAGGGAGAAGTTAGTGAACCTCCCCCATACCTCCATATATAAAGTATTTGTAAAGTTAGAGAGAACGTTAGTGGACAGCCATACTCCCTAATAAAGTATATATAAAGTAATAGGGAGGAAACGTTATGAACGGCCATACTCCCTAATAAAGTAAATATATAAAGTATGAGGAGAAACCTTAGTGACGGCCATACTTACTCCCTATATAAAGTATATATAAAGTATAGAGAGAACGTTAGTGAACAAAGCCATAACTTCCCTATATAAAGTATAGGGAGAGAACGTTAGTGACCGCCATACTCCCTATAAAAGTATTATAAAGTATAGGGAGAACGTTGTGAACCTCCGCCAACTCCGATAATAAGTATATATAAAGTATAGATGAACGTTAGTGACCGCCATAACTCCCTATATATAACGTACATATAAAGTATGGAGAGAACGTTATGACCACCATACTCCCTATATAAAGTATAGGGCGAAAACGTTAGTGACGGGCCATACCCCTAATAAAGTATATATAAGTATAGGAGAGAAAACGTTAGTGACAGCATACTCCCTATATAAATTATATATAAAGTATAGAGAGAACGTTAGTGACCACCATACTCTCCCTATATAAAGTATATATAAAGTATAGGACGGAAAGCGTTGTGACAGCCATACCTCCCTATATAAAGTATTATAAAGTATAATAACCATATATGAACTGCCATACTCCCTATATAGAGTATATATGAGTATAGGAGAACGTTAGGTGAACCCCCCTACTCCCTATATAAAGTATATTATAAAGATAGGAGAACGTTGTGACGTCCATACTCCCTATATAAAGTATATATAAAGTATAGAGAGAACGTTAGTGACCGCCAATAACTCCCTATATAAAGTAATATATAAAGTAATGAAGAGAACGTTATTACCCGCCATACTCCCTAATATAAAGTAAATTAAAGTATAGGGAGATCGTTAGTTGACCTCCATACGCCCTATATAAAGTATATATAAAGTATGAGAGACGTTTAGTTACCACCATACTCCCTCTATAAAGTTATATGAAGTATAGGGAAGCGTTAAGTGACAAGCCATACTCGCTATTAAAGTATATATATCAAGTATAAAGGAAGACCATAATGACTTGAGGCCATACTACTCCCTATATAGAGTATATAATGAAGTATAGGAGAGAACGTTAGTGACCCCCATACTCCCTATATAAAGTATATATAAAGATAGGAGAACGTCTGACGGCCCATATACTCCCTAATATAGTATATATAATATGAGAGAACGTTAGTGACCGCCATAACCTCCCCTATATAAGTTATATATAAAGTTAGAGAGAACGTTAGTGACCGCCATACTCCCTAATATAAAGTCATATATAAGTAATAGGGAGAATCGTTAGTGACCGCCATTACTCCTATATAAAGTATATGATCTAAAGTATAGAGAGAACGTTAGTGACAGCCATAACTCCCTATATAAAGTACATATAAAGTATAGGGAGAATCCGTTAGTGCACAAGCCCATACTCCCTATATAACGTATATTAAAGTATAGGAGCCGTTAGT
Organism: Hymenochirus boettgeri; assembly: GCA_019447015.1. Taxonomy (NCBI): domain Eukaryota; kingdom Metazoa; phylum Chordata; class Amphibia; order Anura; family Pipidae; genus Hymenochirus; species Hymenochirus boettgeri. The sequence goes on along the minus strand of JAACNH010001602.1, from coordinate 57,767 downwards.
GAACCGCCATACTCCCTATAGTAAAGTATATATAAAGTATAGGGAAGAAACCGTTGTGAACGGCCATACTCCCTATATCAAGTATATTGAAAGTATAGGGAATAACGTAGTGGACCGCCATACTCCCTATTAAAGTAATATATAAAGTATAGAGAGAACGTTAAGTGGACGGCCATACTCTTTCCCTATATAAAGTATATATAAAGTAATGGGAGAACGTTAGTGACCCCATATTCCATATAATAAAGTATATGTAAAGTATAAGAGAGAACGTTAGTGACAGCCCATACCTCGCTCCCTAATATAGTATAATATAAGTATAGGAGAACGGGTTAGTGACGGCCATACCTCCTATATAAAGTATATATAAAGTATAGGAGAACGTTAGTGACGGCCATAAACACCCTATATAAAGTATATATAAAGTATAGAGAGACGTTAGTGACAGCCATACTCCCCTATATAAAGTATAGGGAGAAACGTTTAGTGACATCCATGACTTCCCTATATAAAGTATCATATAAAGTATAGGGAGAACGTTGATGACGGCCATACTCCCTATATAAAGTATATTATAAAGTATAGGGAGAACGTTCGTGACGGCCATACTCCCTATATAAGTAATATATAAAGTATAGGGAGAACGTTTTAGTTGACTGCCATTCTCTCCTAAATAAAGTTATATATAAGTAAGGGAGAACGTTTTAGGACCGCCATACCTCCCTATATAAAGTATAATATAAAGTATAGGGAGAACGTTAGTGACGGCCATACTCCTATATAAAGTAATATAAAGTACGATCATGGCCACTCCCTCTCTAAAGTAAAGTATAATGGAATCGAATCCCGACTGCCCATATAGAGCCGTTCCCTATACGATCTGAATGGCAAATTTTCCCGGTCGAGAGCCACCGTTTGTCAATGGCTGACATTAAACGTTCGTTTTGAATCGGAATCGGTCTTTTTGGGCGTAAACGTCTACTTCCAACTCGCATTAAGCCGCTCTGGTGCCACTCTCGTTGGTTAAATTGGACGTGTGCACTCAGATAATACAAATGAGGATTTGTCTCTTCTATTGGTTCCCATGTCCAGTTGGTGATCTAATAAGCCATGGGACCATACAGGAGAATTCCTTCCACACCTTTACATTGATGACGTGTCCATGAAACATCTGAATGCCATTTTGTTCGAGACTATTGCACAGACACACCCCTGCGGAGAAAGCAAAGGGAGGTGCCACCACTTAGTTTTTGGCATGTGGGAGGGGTGGGATTTAAAAGTTACAACAACTGCCTGTAATTAGAGCGACATGTAATCAAAATTCCCAACGGACACAACGTCATTAATGAAATCACACTGGGTCGGGCTAACGCCCAGAGTTGCAGGATCTTCTCCAAGGCGGTTAAAGTCCCGCGGCTTACTCATCCTAAATTGGGGTTACACGTACTATCTGCGACTTTAACACCCCTAGGTGGCGTCTGTAAGATTATCGCAAGAGAGACTGTCCGCCGTTTTCCTTTAACGCGTAGTTAACGGCATCTTATAGAAAAAGTCACTTACCAAAATGACAACAACAAACCACACCCAACTACACAACACTACTAAAACGCGCACGGGATGTCAACACAATAATAAAACATCTGGGGCACATTATTGAGTTTTAGTAGGTTAATTGCGGCACACACACATCAGTCTTTTGTGCTTGTGAAGGTTCTCATTCATCCAGGTCACGGTATATCTGTAATATTCATTTATCCAGGTCACGTAATATCTGTAAATCATCCATCCAGTCACGTTATATCTGAATATTCTCCATCCAGGTCACTGGATAATCTGTAATTTCATTCCATCCATGTCACGGTATATCTTAATATTCATCCATCCCCAGTCACGGTATATCTGAATATTCACAGCCATCCAGTCATGTATATCTGTAATATTTCATCCATCCAGTCAAGTATATCTGTAATATTCATTCATCCAGGTCACGTCTACTCTGTAATATTCATTCAATCCAGGTCACGTATATCTGTAATATTCAATCATCCAGGTCCACGGTTATAATCTCCTGTAATTTCTCCATCCGAGGTCACGGTAATAATCTTAATATCATTCATCAGTCCTGGTCTATCTGTAATATTCATTCATCCAGGTCACGGTATATCTTTGTAATATTCTCCATCCACCAGGTCCCACGGTATATCGGTAATATTCATTCACATCAGGTCCACGGTAATATCGGTAATTATTCATTCATCCCGGTCACGTATATTCTGTAATATTCATTCATCCAGGTCACGGTATATCTGTAATATTCTTCATCCAGTCCGTAATAATCTGTAATATTCATCCATCCGGTCACGGTATAAATCTGTATATGCATCCATCCAGGGTCACGGTATATCTGTAAATATTTCATTCATCCAGGTCACGGTATAAATCTGTAATATTCATTTCATCCGGTCACGGTATAATCTGTAATATTCATTCAATCCGGTTCAACGGTTATATCTGTAATCAATAATTCCATTCACTCCAGTTCCACGGTATAATCTGTAATTTCATTCATCCAGGTCACGTATATTCTGTAATATTCATTCATTCCAGTCACGGTAGATCTGTAATATTCTCCTCCCGGTGTCCGGTAGATTTTCTGTATATCATCCATCCAGGTCACGGTAAATATCTGTAATTCATTTTCATCCCGGTCCACGTTATAATCTGTATAATTCATTCATCAGGTTAACGGTCATATCCTAATATTCATTCATCCAGGTCAACGTCTATCTGTAAATATTCCTTCATCCGGTTCGGTATATCTGTAATATTCATACGATCCATCACGGTATAAATCCGTAATATTCATTCAATCCGGTTCACGTATAACTAAACTGTAATATCATATCATTTACCAATCCAGGTCACGGTAATATCTGTCATATTCATCCATCCAGGTCACGTTTATATCTGTAATATCATTCATCCAGGTCAACGGTATATCCGTAATTCATTCAATCCGGATCACGGTAATATTCTGTAATATTCATTCATCCAGTTCATGGTATAATCTGTAATATTCCATTCATCCAGGTCACTGTCTATCATGGTAATATTCATTCATCCATAACATCCAGTCCACTGTCATCTGTAATATTCATTCATCCAGTCACGGTATATCTGTAATATTCCTTCATTCACTCATCCAATCCAGGGTCACTGTCTATCCCATGTAATAATTCATTCAATCCAGGTCACGTTATATCTGTAATATTCATTCATCCAGGTCCACGGTATATCGTAATATCATTCATCCAGGTCAGGAAATAAATCTTCAATATTCACACCATCCAGGTCACGGTATAAAATTCTGTATATTCATCCATCAGTCTGGTATATATCTGTAATAATTCAATCCATCCAGGTCACGTATATTCTGTAATATTCATATCAATCATCCAGGTCATGGTATATCGTTTGTATCATTGATCAAACTGGACTTTGAATGTATTCTTGAAGAGGACGTTTCGCTAGTCCTCCGACTGGCTTTCTCCTCAATTCAGAAATGACTTGTACAAGAATCTGTGGCAATTATGTACCTGGAAAATCCAAGTAGCTATCATCAGCCGTGTAAGGGTTTGATTGGGATAGTGGCTAAGAGGTGTTATAGGGAACGCCAGATAAGGTGTTTTAAAAACAAGCATTGTACCTGCAGACAGTTGGTGTCGAACCCGCCCCCACCTCTAATTTTAGGCTTGTTTCTTATTTTCACATAATGGCCTACTTAAACACCCTCTTCTCTTTGAACCAGTCACGCAGTCCACGTTCCTTTTCGCGCAATATGTTAACATTACAAACAATCCCTTCAAAAGGTAACGGTTTGTGTTGGTTTGGTTTGTCCTCTTTATATTTTTTATTATTATAATTATCCTTATTAACCTTTAGTTTTCCCTTTAAAAAGCAGATCTTGCCGAACAACAACGGTTAGGAAAAGAAGTCCCCTGCTGAAATGTTACCCCCTCCCCCAGCTGGTAATTGCTGCTTCCAACCCCTCATTATTCAGTGCTGGGGGGGTCACCATGTTAATTCTGTTTTTTCAACATCTCTAACTAACCCAACGTTCCCTCTAATTTCAAAAAATCGTCTCTGCAGAAATATAGTAACAAACATTTGCGTGCGCGCCCATATACCTGGCAGCACTTATATTCCGTCAGATTTTCTGTGTACGCAGGCCAACCAAGAGCGAAGAGAGAGAACACGGGGAATCCCAAACCCAGAGCCTACAGTATTTCCACATCATGGCCAAAAAAACTCTGCAAAAACAGATTCTATAATTAGACTGAACCAACGTTTGGGGGGGCCATCTCGCCATGTTTTTCCCCCACCATCTTATAGATTCTCGCGTACGCACCTTTACCTCACTTCTCATTCACAATCACCGGTCAAATAGGGAGTAAATATTTGTGAAATATTGTAATTTTACACAACTGCAACTGACGTTTTCAAAAAAAATTGATTGGACGCAGTGAAAATATTCACCAACTCGCAGTTAAGTCTGAATTTGTCCACGGGGTGGAATCCGTCCCACCAAAATATCACCATGCAGCCTGAATAAACCAAAACAAGCCAATATACACAATCAGATCTGGCTATTAAAACCTCTCCTACACTTGCAGAGGCAGGAGTTGTGCAGCCGCCCTTACAACACAGTCCTATTATAAGTGAAGTGGGGGGACTATTAACCCTTTCTACCCTTTGCAGCCGCAGCCCTTTACAACACACCGTCTATAAAGTGGGGACTATTACCCTCGTCTACCCTGCCGCCCTTACAACACATCTATAAGTGGGGGGACTATTAACCTCTCTACCGGCAGCCCTTACACACAGTCTATAAAGTGGGGGACTATTACCCCTCCTTACTACCCTGCAGCCCTTACAACACAGTCTATAAGTGGGGACTATTACCCTCTCTACCCTGCAAGGGCCCTTCACACACAAGTCTATAAGTGGGGACTATTTATAAATAAAACTCCTCTTCTACCCTGCAGCCCTACACAACGTCTATAAGTGGGAGACTATTAACCTTTCCTACCCTGCAGCCCCCCTACACAACCGTCGATAAGTTGGGACTATTAACCCCTCTCTACCTTAAACCCTCTCTAAACCCCTAAACCCTCTCTACCACTACCCCCCTGCAGCCCTTACACACAGTCTAAAGTGGGGGGACAATTAACCAACCCTCTCTACCTGCAGCCCTTTACACACAGTCTTACTAAGTGGGGACTATTAACACTCTCTAGTCTCTATCATACCCTTCATCCCCTTAACACACATCAAAAGTGTGGGGAACTATTACCCTCTCTACCCCCACCCCTCTCCAACCCACCCTCAACCCCACCCCAACCCTACCCTACCCTCTACAACCTAACCTCCCTCCTACCTCTAACCACAACCCTCTCTAATAACTCTCTACCCCTCGCTAAACCACCAACCAACCCACCACCAAAACCCTCCTCTAACCCTCTCTAAACCCCTCTATACACCCTAAAACCAACAACCCTCCTCTAAACACCCTCGAAAATACTACCCCCCCTCTTACCACTCCCTACCCCTACCAACCCTAAACCCCTCCGACCTAACCCTATAACCCTCTCTACCACTACCCACCCCTCCTCATCTAAAACACCACCCTACCAACCCGCCCACCCCTCATCGTATACCCGCTCTACCCCCCCCTCACCCCCACCCTCCGCTACCCCCACCCAACACACCCGCCCCCACCTAACCCTACCCCTGCTACTAAACCCCCCACCACCCAACTCTAACCCTCGCTATACCCTCTAAAAACCAACCCCATCTAACCCCCCCTACTCTAACCAACCACCACCCCCTCTCTCTAACCTCTACCCTACTCTAATACTCCAACCAAACGCATTAACCCTCTCTAACCACCCAATCTCTAACTCTCTACCACTACCACCCACACCAACCACCCCCTACCACCACCACCCCTACCATCTACACCACGTACCAACAAATTTACCCCCCTCTAACACCTAAACCCTCTACCCTACTTACCAAAACCAACCCTCTTACCACCAACTAGACGCCCATCTAACCCACCAACCCCCTAAAATCTAACTACCCTAAAATCTAACCCCCCCCTCCCTACACCCCCCCACCCTCTATACACTCTAACCTCTTCTACCCCCTCTACCACCCTACCACCACAACCACCTCTCTAAACCCCTACCCCTCTAAACCCCCACCACCCTATCCTCTACCCCCACCCCCAAACCCTCTACCCTCTACCCTTACCCTCCCTCTACCAACCACCCAAACCCACTCTAAAACTCCTCCCTCTCTCCTCTCTTCCTTCTACCGACCAACCACCCAACCCCCTTAACCCAGAACCACCACCACCAACCCACAACCCTAAACCTCTAACATAACACTCTAACCCTCTACCCCTAACTAAACTAAAAACCTCTAACTAACTAACTAACCATCTCTAACTCGTCTACCCCCCTCTCTAACCCCCCCCACCACCACCCTACTACCAACCACTACGCACCACTACCCTACCCACCCAACCCCTCTAACCCCATTAACCCTCTCTCTACCCACCCCTCTCTAACCTCTACCCCCACACACACCTCTCTTAACCCTCTCTACCCTTTTCGCTTCTCTAAACCCGACCCCACAGCTCCACACCCCACCACCTACACCATACCACCCACGCAATCTAACACCCCCACTATCCCTAACCCCCCACCCACAGATATACCTCTCATTACCCCACCCACAACCCCTCCCCCCCCCCCTTCTACCCCGCCCAACAAATACCCCATCTATACCCCCTGCCTATGCCACCCGGCCCCACTCCCCTTATCTTCACACAAACCAAAAACCACCCATACCGCTCACCTCCGACAGTCATAGACCCAACAAAACAACCACCACACCCTCTAACCAACCATCTCTAAAAACCCTCCCCCCCCCCAACTAACAGCGGCAACCCCCCCCAAACTACCATTCAAAAAAAAATCTACCACACCAAAACGCAACCCCCAAAACCACCCACACTAAAATCCTCTACGCTCCCAGCAACCTCATAATAACCCCTCTAAAGCTCTCCTCTCTACCACCAGACACACCCTTCGTAACTAACCTCTACCCTATTTCATACTCAATACCCTTCTACCCCAACCCACTCCACACGCCCCCCCCACACATAAAAACCTCTCTTAAACGCATCCTCTACATATACCTCATCCTATAAAACTCTACCCCCCCACTAACCAACACTCGTAACCCCCTACCAAGGCCTCTACCACACAGATCTGCTTATCTAACCCCCCCTACCATCGGTCTAACCCACCCCACCACCCCTCTCCTACCCATACCCTCTATTACCCCGCCCACCGCTACACCAACCATCCCCCCCTCTAGCCACCACACCCCCCTCTCATCTACAAAAAACTCTACTACCCTACCCCCCCCCCGCTACCCCCACCTCGAACCACCAGCGTACCTCTCATACCCCTCTACCATGACCCACCCCCCCCCCCCCCCTGCTAAACCCACCCCATGCAGCATACCCCTAGGCTATCACTACCCCCCAACGCTCTATCTATACCACCAACCCTACCCTCTAATCCCAACCCCACTCATACCCACGCCAAGCCAACCCCACTCCTCCTCTAACCCCTACCCAACACCAACGATTGAACATCTAAAATATCTAATCTACACCCCAATAACCCACCCATCTATTACCCTACAAACCTAACCCCAATCTGACCCACCAACGATTAACACCTCTCTACCCACCCAAACGTAACCATACCCCCCCAACCCAACCCTAACCCCCAAGCCTCTCCTATCCCACACTACCAACTCTAAAAACCAACGTCCCACCCCCTGCCTCTCTAGCACACTATCCGCTCCACCACCATACGCCCTGGGTACCCATTCTCTACCCCCAGCTCTTTACGCCCCTACCCCCTACCACACTGACCAACCTCTACCCCCTCCTACCCACCCCTTCTACCCCTCTACCCCCTCTCCCTACCCCACCCCTCTATTAAAACCCATACCTACCCCGCTCTAAACACCCTCTACCCACTACCGCTTATCTAACCCCACCTCTATAACACAACCCTCTCTAAACCCAACCCCTCTCCTACCCCGACCACACACGCTCTTCCTAGCCCCGACACTTCCCCCCAACTCCCCACCGCTATCTACCCCCCTACACACTCAACCCCACCCCCCAAACCCTACCCCATACTCTCTACCCCCCTATCCTACCACCCAACCCCCAACCACCCCCCATCCCCCAGAGCACCCCCCACCCTACCACCCCACCACCACCCAATCTACCCACTCTACCTCACCAACCCCGTACCGCCCCCCCCCACCCATCTACATAAAAAAAGCACCCCCCACCCTACGCCTTACTCTATACCCTAAACACCACCCAAACCCCCCGCCCCCCACCCTACCCCCCCCCCTCCAACACCCCCCCTCCCCCCCCCCCCCCCCTACCCACTCACCCCCCTACACCCAGGATCTACCCTCAATCTTACTAGAAACCCCCACCCATCCCCCATCTAACAAACCAAACCCACACCTACCCCCCTACCCCACCATACTCCCTATATAAAGTATATATAAAGTATAGAGAGAACGTTAGTGACGGCCATACTCCCTATATAAAGTATATATAAAGTATAGAGAGAACGTTAGTGACCGCCATACTCCCTATATAAAGTATATATAAAGTATAGAGAGAACTATATAAAGTATATGGAGAACGTTAGTGACGGCCATACTCCCTATATAAAGTATATATAAAGTATAGGGAGAACGTTAGTGACGGCCATACTCCCTATATAAAGTATATATAAAGTATAGATAGAACATTAGCGACTGCCATACTCCCTATATAAAGTATATATAAAGT
>JAACNH010001602.1:23524-46034 GCA_019447015.1 Hymenochirus boettgeri | reverse complement strand
ATGGTGAAATACAGAAACCAAGCCTAAATAACTGGTGGGGGGTTCGCACACCACTGTCTGCCTATACAATGCTGTATTTTAACAGCCTTTACTCGGTCGTTCCTATAACCCTCTTAGCCACTATCCAATCACCCCCGTAAACCTGTCTGTGATATGCTAATTGGGATTTTTCCAGGGTACATAATTGCCACAGATTCTTGTACAAGTCATTTCTGAATTGAGAAAGCCAGTCGGTGACTAGCGAACGTCCTTCAAGAACTACATTTCAAGTCCGCGTTGATCTAATTGAATCATACAGATATACCATGCCCTGGAATGAATGAATTTACAGATATACCGTGACCTGGTGGATCAATTTACATATATACCATGACCTGGATGGAATGAAATTAACCGATTACCGTGACCTGGATGGAATTGAATATTACAGATATCCATGACCTGATGAATGAATTTAAACAGATATACCGTGCCTTGGATGAAAATGAATATTACAGATATACCGTGACCCCTGGATTTGATAATATTACAGATAAACCTTGACCTGGATAATGAATATTACGATATACCGTGACCTGGAGGAATAATATTACAGATAGACCGGACCTGGATGAATTAATAATGTTACAGTAGACCGTGACCTGGATAATGAATAGTACAGATCTACCATGACCTGGATGAATGATATTACAGATATACCGTGACCTGGATGAATGAATATTACAGATATAACCGTGACCTGGATGAATGAATATTTACAGATATACGTGACCTGGATGATGAATATTACAGATATACCTTTACCTGGAGAATGAATATTACAGTTAACCGTGACCAACCCTGATGATGAATATTACGGAATACCGTACTGGTAGATGAATTTACAGCATATCCGTACCTTGGATGAATGAATATTACAGATAGACCGTGACCCTTGATGATGATATTAGATATACCGTAACTGGATGAATGAATATTACAGATATACCGTGACCTGATGATGACTATTACAGATATACCGTGACCTGGATGGATGAATATTACAGATATCCGTGAACCTGGATGGATTAATAATTACAGATAATACCGTGACCTGGATGAATGAATATTCCAAGATATACCGTGACCTGATGAATGAATATTCAGATTACCGTGCCTGATGATGAATATTACGATATACCGTGACCTGGATGAATGAATATTACAGATTACCTGACCCCGGGATGAATGAATATTACAGATATAATAACCCCGTGATCCTGGATGAAATTATATACATATATACCGTGACCTGGATGGAATTAACTTACAGATATAAACGTGAACCTAGGTGGATGATTTACAGATATACCAGTGACTGATGAATGAATATTAGCAGATATACCGTGACCTGGAATTGAATGAAATATTCATACAGATAACCGTGACCTGATGAATGAATATTACAGATAATACCGTGACCTGGAATGGCCTCCTTAACACCTCTCTTGAACCAGTCACGTTCCTTCGCCAATATGTTAACATTACAATCTTCAAAGGTATGTCCTTTATCCTTATTACACTTTAGTTCCCCTTTAAGCAGGATCTTGCCGAACACACTGGTTAGGAGAAAGAAGTCCCTGGCTGAAATGTTACCCCTCCCCCAGCTGGTAATTGCTTCCAACCCTCATTATTTCAGTGATGGGGGTCACCATGTTAATTCTGTTTCATCTCTACCAACGTTCCCTCTAATTTAAAATCGTCTGCAGAAATATAGTAACATTGCGTGCGCCCCATACCGCAGCACTTATATTCCAGCAGATTTCTGTGTACGCAGGCACCAGAGCGAAGAGAGAACACGGATCCCAACCCAGAGCCTACAGTATTTCACATTCATGGCCAAAAACTGCAAACAGATTCTATATAGACTGAACCAACGTTTGGGGCCATCTCGCCATGTTCCACCATCTTATAGATTCTCGCGTACGCACCTTTACTCTCACCGGTCAATAGGGAGGAAATATTGTGAATATTGTATTTTACTGCAACTGACTGTTCCAAAAAAATTGATTGGACGCAGTGAAAATATTCACCAAATCGCGTAGTTCTGAATTTGTCACGTGATCCGTCCCACCAAAATATCACCAGTGCAGCTGATAACAAGCCAATATACCACCAATCAGATCTGGCTATTAACCCTCTCTACACTGCAGCCCTTACACACAGTCTATAAGTGGGGGGACTATTAACCCTTTCTACCTTGCAGCCCTTACACACAGTCTATAAGTGGGGGGACTATTAACCCTCTCTACCCTGCAGCCCTTACACACAGTCTATAAGTGGGGGGACTATTAACCCTCTCTACCCTGCAGCCCTTACACACAGGGGGTCTAAAAGTGGGACTATTAACCCTCTCTACCCTGCAGCCCTTACACACAGTCTATAAGTGGGGACTATTAACCCTCTCTACCCTGCCAACCCTTACACACACAGTCTATAAGTTGGGGGACCTATTAAACCCTCTCTAATCTACCCTGCAGCCCTTACCACACATCTATAAGTGGGGGGACAATTAAACCCTCTCTCTACCTCCTGCAGCCCTTACAACAACAGTCTATAAGTGGGGGACTGAAACCCTCTATACAACCGCAGCCTTACACACAGTAAAAGTGTGGGGACTATAACCCTCTCTCACCCTGCAGCCCTTACACACAGTCTATAATGGGGGGACTATAACCCTCTCTACCCTGCAGCCCTACACACAAGTCTATAAGTGGGAGGACTATAACCCTTTCTACCCTGCAGCCTTACACACAGTCTATAAGTGGGGGACTATAACCCTCTTGACCTAGCCCTTACACACAGTCTATAAGTGGGAGGAATTAACCCCTCTACCCTGCAGCCCTTACACACAGTATAAGTGGGAGGACTATTAACACCTTCTATTACCTGCAGCCCTTACACACAGCTATAAGTGGGGACATAGCCCTCTTCCCTGCCTTAACACGTCTATTAGTGGGGACTATTACCCTCTCTTACCCTGCAGCCCTTACAACACAGTCTATAAGTGGTGACTATTAACACCTCTTCTAACCTGCAGCCCTTACACACAGTCTATAAGTGGGGACTATTAACCCTCTCTACCCTGCAGCCCTTACACACAGTCTATAAGTGGGGGGGGACTATAACCTTCTACTACCTGCAGTCCACTTACACACAGTCTATAAGTGGGGGACTATTAACCCTCTCTACCCTGCAGTCCCTTACACCAGTCTAAAGTTGGGACTATTAACCCTCTCACCCTGAGCACCTTACACACAGTCTATAGTGGGTTGACTATACCCTCTCTACCCTGCGAGCCCTTACACACAGTTTAAGTGGGGGACTATTACACCCTCTCTACCCTCAGCCCTACACACAGTCTATAATGTGGGGATTATTAACCCTCTCTACCCTGCAGCCCTTACACACAGTCTATAGTGGGTGACTATAACCCTGCATCACCCTCGCCCTTACACACATTATAGTGGGGGACTATTAACCCTCTCTACGCTGCAGCCCTTACACACGTCGTATAAGTGGGAGGACTATTAACCCCTCTCTACCTGCAGCCCTTACACACAGTCTATAGTGGGAGACTATTAACCCTCTCACCCTGCAGTCCTTTCACAACAGTCTATAAGTGGGAGGACTATAACCCTCTCTACCCTGCAGCCCTTACACACAGTCTATAGTGGGAGGACTAATAACCCTCTCTACCCTCGCAGCCCTACACACAGCTATAAGTGGGGACTATTAACCCTCTCTACCCTGCAGCCCTTACACACAGTCTATAAGTGGGAGGACATTAACCTCTCTACCCGTCAGCCCTTACACACAGTCCTATAAGTGGGGGGACGATATTAACCCTCTCTAACCAGCAGCCCTTACACACAGTCTTAAGTGGGGGGACTTATTAACCCTCTCCTACCTGCAGCCCTCACACAGTTATAAGTGGGAGGACTAGACCCTCTCTACCTGCAGTCCTTACACACGTCTATAAGTGGAGGATATTACCCTCTGTCTACCCTGCAGCCCTTACACACCAGTCCTATAAGTGGGGACTATTAACCCTCTCTGCCCTGGCAGCCCTTACACACAGTCTATAAGTGGGGAGGACTATTAACCTCTATCTAACCCTGCAGCCCTACACACAGTCTATAGTGGGGGATATTAACCACTCTACCCTGTCACACCTTACACACGTCTATAAGTGGGAGGACTAATAACCCTCTCTACCCTGCGACGTCCTTACACACAGTCTATAGTGGGAGGACTATTAACCCTCTCTACCCTGCAGCCCTTACACACGTCTATAGTGGGGGACTATAACCCTCTCTACCCGCCGCCCTTACACACAGTCTATTAAGTGGGACTATTAACCCTTCTACCCTGAAGCCCTTACACACAGTCTATAGTGGGAGGACTATTAACCCCTCTCTACCCTGCAGTCCTTACACACAGTCTTTAAGTGGGAGGGACTATTACCCTCTCTACCCTGCAGCCCTACACACAGTCTATTAAGGGGACTATAACCCTCCTATACCCTGAAGCCTTACACACAGTCTATAGTGGGGGACTATAACCTCTCTACCCTGCAGCCCTTACAACACAGTCTATAAGTGGGGGACTATTAACCCCTCTCTACCCTGCAGCCCTACACACAGTCTATAAGTGGGGGGACTATTAACCTCTCTACCCTGGCAGCCCTGACACACAGTCTATAAGATGGGGGTACTAATTACCCTCGTCTACCCCTGCAGCCTACACCATCCTAAGTGGGGAGGACTATTAACCTCTCTACTGCACCCGTACACCGCCCTTACACACAGTCTATAAGTGGGATTATAACCCTCTCTACCCTGCAGCCCTTACACACAAGTCTATATAGTGGGGACTATTAACCCTCTCTACCCTGCAGCCTTACACACATTCTTAGTGGGAGGACTATTAACCCTCCTACCCTGCACCCATTACACACGGCCCTTACACACAGTCTATAAGTGGGGATTATTAACCCTCTCGTATAACCCTGCAGCCCTTACACAAAGTCTATAGTGGGGACTATTAACCCTCTTCTACCCTGCAGGCCCTTACACACAGTCTATAAGTGGGAGGACTATTAACCCTCTCTAACCTCAGCCCTTACACACAGTCTATAGTGGGAGGATATTAACCCTCTCTACCTATTATGTCTGTTACTACAGCCCAGTACACACAGTCTATAAGTGGGGGACTATTAACCCTCTCTACCCTGCAGCCCTTACACACAGTCTATAAGTGGGGGGACATTAACCCTCTCTACCTCAGCCCTTACAACACAGTCTAAGTGGGGGGACTATTAACCTCTCTATACCCTGCAGCCATTACACACAATCTATAAGTGGGGGACTATTAACCCCTCTCTACCTGCAGCCCTTACACACAGTCTATAAGTGGGGGACTATTAACCCTCTCTAACCCTGCAGCCCTTACCACAGTCTATAAGTGGGGGATATAACCTCTCTCTACCCTGCAGCCACTTAACCACAGTTCTATAAGTGGGAGACTATTAACCCTCTCTACCCTGCAGCCCTTACACACAGTCTTTATGTGGACTATTAACCCCTCTCTACCCTACCAGTCCCTACACACAGTATTAAAGTGGGGACTATAACACCCTATCTACCCTTCAGCCCTTCACACCAGTCTATAAGTGGGGACTATTAACCCTCTCTACCCGCAGCCCTTACACACAGTCTATAAGTGGGGATTATAACATTCTCTACCCTTGCAGCCTTACACCAGTCTATAGTGGGGGGACTATTAACTCTCTCTACCCTGCAGCCCTTACACACATGTCTATAGTGGGACATTAACCCTCTCTACCCTCGCACCTTACACACAGTCTATAAGTGGGATATTAACCCTTCTAACCTGCAGTCCCTTACACACAGTCTATATGGGACTATAACACTCTCCTACCTTGCAGCCCTTACACAAGTCTAAGTGGGGATATTAACCTCCTATTACCCTCAAGCCCTTACACACAGCCTATAAGTGGGGACTATTAACCCTCTCTACCCTGCAGCCTTCCACACAGTCTATAGTGGGAGGACATTAACCCTCTTACCATGCAGCCATTACACACAGTCTATAGGGGGGACATTAACCCCTCTATACCCTGACAGCCCTTACACACACCACCCCCCCAGTCTATACAGTGGGGACTATTAACCATCATACCTACAGCCCTTACACACAGTCAAGTGGGGGGGGGAAATTAACCCTCTCTAACCTGCAGCCCTTACACACGTCTATAGTGGGGACTATTAACCCCTCTCTACCTGCAGACATTACACACAATTCTATAAGTGGGGGACTATTAACCCTCTCTAACCATGCAGTCCTTACACACAGTCTATAATGGGGGGACTATTAACCTCTCTACCCTGCAGCCCTTACACACAGTTATAAGTAGGGACTATTTTACCTCTACACTTGCAGCCCTTACACACAGTCTATAGGGCGTGGAGATATAACCCTCTCTCACCCTGCAGGCCCTTCCACACAGTCTAAAGTGGGGACTATTAAACCCCTCTCTACCTGCAGCCCTTACCACACAGTCTATAATGGGGACTATTAACCCTCTCTTACCGTCAGCCCTTACCACACAGTCTATAAGTGGGGATATTAACCATCTCTACCCTGACAGCCCTTACACACCGTCTATAATGGGGGGACTATAACCCTCTCTTACCCTGCAGCCTTACAACACCAGTCTATAAGTGGGGACTATTACCCTCTCTACCCTGCAGCCCTTACACACAGTCTATAAGTGGGGACTATTAACCCTCCTACCCTGCAGCCCTTACACACAGTCTATAAGTGGGGACTATTTACCCTATCTACCTGCAGCCCTTACACACAGTCATAAGTGGGGACTATTAAC
The DNA here is from genome assembly GCA_019447015.1 of Hymenochirus boettgeri. Classification (NCBI taxonomy): domain Eukaryota; kingdom Metazoa; phylum Chordata; class Amphibia; order Anura; family Pipidae; genus Hymenochirus; species Hymenochirus boettgeri. The sequence continues at coordinate 39,085 of JAACNH010001602.1, read as the reverse complement.
CCTCTCTACCTGCAGCCCTTACACACAGTCTTATAAGTTGGGACTTACCCATCACTATTAACCGCACCTCTATACCCCGTTCAGTTCGAGTACAAACTCTACCTCAGCCCTTAACACAGTCTATATAAGTGGGGACTATTAACCCTCTCTACCCTAACAGCCCTACACACAGTCTAGCTAAGTGGGGGGACATTAACCCTCTCTACAACTGCAGCCATTACACACAGTATAAAGTGGGACTATTAACCCTCTCTATACCCTGCAGCCCTTACACACAGTCTATAAGTGGGGGGATATTAACCCTCTCTAACCGTTGACAGCCTTACACCACAGTCTATAAGTGGGGGGACTATTAACCTCTCTACCCTGGCACGCCCTACACACAACTATTAGTGGAGACTATTAACCTCTCTACCCTGCAGCCCTTACACACAGTCTAGTAAGGGGGGATTAAACTCTCTTACCCTGAGAGCCTTACACACAGTCTATAAGTGGGGGACTATAAACCTTATACCCTGCAAGCCTTACATACACAGTCTATAAGGTGGGAAGTCTATTAACCTCTCTACCTGCAGCCCTACACACAGTCATAGTGGAGGAAACTCCTACCTGCCAGCTAAAGTTGAGTGGGGACTATTAACCCTCTCTACTTGCAGCCCTTACACCAACATTTCTATAAGTGGGGACTATTAACCCTCTCTACCCTGCAGCCCTTACACACAGTCTATAAGTGGGGGGACTATTAACCCTCTCTACCCTGCAGCCCTTACACACAGTCTATAGGAAGTAATAAACCAGATACATTACGTTTTCCTGGCTTCCTGTTGTCTCTCTCTTTCTCTCTCTCTCTGTTTGTCTCTCTCTGTCTCTCTTTGTTCCACCTCTCCCACATTCATCCAATCAGTGAGGTCCCGCCCCCAGCACAGCTATCAGGTTTCTGATTGGTTACAGGCTGTCAGTTAGGGGTTGGACTGTGTAATTCATTAGTAATAATGTAAATAGTGGAGGTGCAGCTGATACATTAATTAGATACACTGTAACATTATCCAGGTAGTGGATAATGTGTTATTATTCCTATTATCTCCGTGCAGGTGCAGATGGATTGATCAGTCCAGTTTCGGTTGATTGATGGTATCGGTATTTATCGATATTATACGGTAAAGCCTCGTACACAAGTCAGATCATTTTCACACGATTTGCCAGACACACGACCCATTGTGCGACATTCGTGCAAAAATAAAGTCTTAACGATCTTCTAAGACCAAGGATCCACGACTTTTCTCGTCTTTCCCGACCATCAACCTGGCGGATTCGCTCTGCCGATTGTCGTACGTTCTTACATAGTCGGTAGGTTATCGCTAGAATGTGATGTAATGAAATACACATGTGCAACATTTCGAGATCACGCGATATTCCGAACGTCACGTAAAACGTACGTCATGTAACACCGTTACCAAGGAATATTATCTATCCACTAACGTTGATGTATGTACAGGCGGCGTTGGTATAACGGGGTTGCTGAGTGTTCGTTGGGCCCATCGTACGAACATTAACTCTGGCGTCTAATTTTTCACATCCCTAGTCACGTGACCAGCCTCTGTCTGCATTAATAGGTCCCTCTTCTCAACTGTCACATGGGGGAACCCTTGGAAAAAGGTTTTTCACTGTGAGAATGGTAAAACTATGGAACTGTCTTCCTACTGTCTGACCTACCTCAGCCTGTTCCAGTATCCACCTACTTACCTACACCTGTTCCAGTATCCACCTACTTACCTACAGCTGTTCCAGTATCCACCTACTTACCTACACCTGTTCCAGTATCCACCTGAAGCAGGGTTGTTATGGTAAGTATTGGATACTGGAACAAGGTGTCGGTAAGTAGGTGGATACTGACAGGTGTTGAGTAATAGGGGTGGGGAACTGGAACAGGTTAGTTAAGCTGGCGATACTGGAACAGGTTGTAGTTAGTAGTGGATCATAAGAACAGGTGTAGGTAAGTAGGGTGGATACTGGAACAGGTTAGGTACAGTAGTGTGATCTGAGAACAGTTGTAGGTTAAGCAGGTGGAATACTGGACAGTGTACGTTTCAAGTAGGATCTGAAACAGGGTGTAGGTAAGTTAGGTGGATACTGTAACAGGCTGTAGGTGTAAGGATTTGGTCTGAAACTGCTGTAGGTAATGTATGTGGATACTGACACAGGCGTGGTATGTTAGGTGGATACTGGACAGGTAGTAATGGTAATGTGGATACTGAATCAGGCGTGGTAAGTAGGTGTATACTGGAAACGGTGTATGAAGTATTGGATGACTGAACCGGCGTAGGTAAGTGGTGGATACTGGAACAGGTTGTATTAAGTAGGTGGATCATGGACATCTGATGTAGGTAAGTGGTGGATACTGGAAACGGCGTTAGGTAAGTATGGGATACTGACGAACAGGTGCGTAGGTCGATTACAGTTATGTGGTATACTTGAAACGGCGTAGGTAAGTATGGATACTGAACAGTCGTAGGTAAGTTATGTGATACTGAAACAGCGTAGGTAAGTATGTGGATACTGAAACAGCGTAGTAAGTAGGTGGATATGTGACAGGTGTAGGCTTAGTAGTGATGGATACTGGAACAGGTGTAGGTTTAGTTAATGGTAGGATAATACTGAAACAGGCGTAGGTAGTATGGGATACTGGAACCAGCGTAGGTTATAGTATGTGATACTGAAACAGGCGTAGGTAATATGTGGGATACTGACAAGGCTGATGTAAGTAGGTGGATACTGGCAATACGTGTGTAGTTATAGTAGGTGGATACTGGGAATCAGGTGTAGGTTATATGTGGGATTACTGAAACAGCTGCGTAGGTAAGTATGTGGATACTGGAACAGGCATAGGTAGTATGTGGATACTGAACAGGCGTAGGTAAGTATTGTGATACTGAAACAAGGCGTAGGTAAGTATGTGGAAACTGAAACAGACGTGGTAAGTATGTGGATACTGAACAAGGCGTAGGTAGACTTTTTGTGGAATACTGAAACAGCGTAGGTATAGTGATGTGGATCCTGAACAGAGCTGTAGGTAAGTAGGTAGGAATACTGCGATACGGTTGTAGTTAGTAGGATGATCTGGAACGGGTGTAGGTAAGTATGGGTGATACTGGAACAGGTGTAGTAAGTAGGTGGATACTGGAACGGTGTAGTAAGTAGTGGATACTGGAACAGTGTGTAGTTAGTAGGTGGACACTGGAACAGTGTGTAGGTGAATTAGGTGGATACTGGAAAAGGTGTAGGTTAAGTAGGTGGATACTGGAATCAGGTTGTAGGTATATGTGATACTGAACATTGTAGTTAAGTAGGTGGATACTGGAAAAGGTGTAGTAAGAGGTGGATACGGGAACAGGTGTAGTTAAGTAGGTGGATACTGGACAGGTGTAGGTAAGTAGGTGGATACTGGAACAGGTGTATTAAGTGTAGGCTGGATACTGGAACAGTGTAGCTTGCAGTGGATCGGAACGTGGATACTGCACAGGCTTAGGTAATAGGTGGAACTGGGAATCTGGTGTAAAGCTAAGGGGCTGGAACAGTTGAGTTAAGTAGGTGGATACTGGAACAGGTGTAGGTAAGTAGGTGGATACTGGAACAGGTGTAGTTAAGTAGGTGGATACTGGAACAGGTGTAGGTAAGTAGGTGGATACTGGAACAGGTGTAGGTAAGTAGGTGGATACTGGAACAGGTGTAGGTAAGTAGGTGGATACTGGACAGGTGTAGGTAAGTAGGTGGATACTGGAACAGGTGTAGTTAAGTAGGTGGTCGGATACTGGAAGTAAGTGTAGGTACAAGTAGTAGTGTGTGTACTGCGAAGCGGTGTGGTAGTAGGTGGATACTGGAACATGTCTGTAGGGCTTAAGTTGGTGGATACTGGAACAGGTGTAGTAAGTAGGTGGGATACTGGACAGGTGCTAGTGTAAGTAGGGTGATACTGGAACAGCTGTAGGTAAGTAGGTGGATACTGGAACAGGGGTAGGTAAGTAGGTGGACTGAACAGGCTGAGGTAGGTCAGACAGTTAGGAAGACATTTTCCATAGTTTACCATTCTCACAGTGAAAAAACCTTTTTCCAAGGGTTTCCTTCCCATGTTTACAGTTGAGAAGGAGGACCTATTAATGCAGACAGAGGTGGTCACTTGACTAGGATGTGAAAAATTAGACACGCAGAGTTAATGTTCAGTATCGATGGCCCAACAGAACACATCAGTCACACCCGTTATACTCCAACGCCGCTGTACATACAATCACCGTTAGTGGATAGATAAATATTCCTTGTTAACGTGTTACAATGACGTACGCTTTTACGTGACGTTCGGAATAGTATATCGCGTGATCTCGAAATGTTGGCACAGTTAGTTTTTTCTTACACTCACATTCTAGTCGTCGATCTCCTACCGACTATGAAGAAAACGTACGACAATCAGCAGAGCGAATCCGCCAGGTTGATGGTCTGGGAAAGACGAGAAAAAGTCGGTGTATCCTTGGTCTTAGAAGATCGTTAAGACTTTATTTTTGTGCACGAATGTCGCACAATGGTCGGTGTCTGGCAAATCTGTGAAAATGATCTGACTTTGTGATAGCGAGACTTTACCGTATAAATTCGATAATAACCGATACCATCAATCAACCGAAACTGGACTGATCAATCATCTGCACCTGCACGGAGATAATAGGAATAATAACACATTATCCACTACCTGGATAATGTTACCAGTGTATCTAATTAATGTATCAGCTGCACACCTCCACATTTACATTATTACTATGAATTACACAGTCCAAACCCCTAACTGACAGTCCTGTAACCAATCAGAAAACCTGATAGCTGCTGTCTGTGGGGTCGGGACCATCACTGATTGGATGAATGTGGGAGAGTGGAACACAAAGAGAGACAGAGAGACGCAAACAGAGAGACGAGGAAAGAGTGAGACAAACGGAAGAGCCAGGAAAACGTAATGTATCTGTTTATTACTTCCATAGGACTGTTTGTTGGAGGGCTGCAGTGGTAGACGGGTTATATGGTCCATCCCCCCATTATAGGCCTGTGTTAGGAGGGCTGCAGGGTAGAGGATAGTTAATAAGTCCCGCCACTTTAGCTGTGTGCTCAAGGGCTGGCAGGTAGAGAGTGGTTAAATACGTCCCACTTAGAGTATCTGTTGTAAATGGGCTGCAGAGGTAGAGTAGGTGTTAATAGTTCCTGCTCACTTATTGACTGTGTGTAAGGGCTGCAGGGTATAGAGGGGTTTAATAACTATGCCCCCCCCACTTATAGACTCTGTGGTGTAAGGGCTGCTAGGAGTATAGAGGGTTACAATAGCTCCCCCATTTATAGACTGTGTGTAAGGGCTGCATAGGTAAGAGGGTTAATAGTCCCTCCCACTTATAGAACGCTTGTGAAAGGGCTCCAGGTAAGAGAGGTGTATAGGCTCCCCCCCACTCTATAGACTGTGTGTAAGGGCTTGCGGTAGAGAGGGTTAATAGGTCCCCGCGCGCGACTTTATAGACTGGGTGAAGGGCTTGGGTTGTCATGAGAGAGGGGTGAATAGTGCCCCTCCCGTTACTGTGTAGACTATGTGTGTGTAGAGGGTTAAGAGCCCATTAAGACTAACTGTAGGGCTAGTAGAGAGGTTAAATACGTGCCCCCCACCACTTTATAGACTGTGTGTAAGTGCTCACAGGTTAGATAGGGTTAGATATTCAGCTCCCCTCCCACTTTATAGTACTGTGGCTAGCTAAGGTCCTTGCAGGTAAGAGGGTTATATTCCTCGCTCCCACTTTATGACTGTTTAAGCTGCAGGCGTAGAGATGTTAATAGTCCTCCCTCCCCACTTATAGAGCTTGTGTGTAAGGCTGCAGGTAGACTATGTTAAAATAGTCCTGCCTACACTTATAAGACTGTTGTGTAAGGGCGCAGTGGAGAGAGGGTGTATAGTCTCCCCCACTTATAGACGTGTGTGTAAGGGCTGGGCAGGGTAGAGGGTTTATAGTCCCCATCCCCTTATAGACTGTGTGTAACTGGGCTGACAGGGTGAGAGAGGGTTATAGGCCCCACTATGACTGTGTTGTAATGGGCTCGCATTGGGTAGAGAGGGTTTATATAGTTCCCCCACTTACAGCTGTGTGTAAGGGCTGCAGTGGTAGTAGAGGGTTCTAATAGTCCCCCACTTTCATAGACTGGGTGCTAATGTGCTGCAGGGTAAGAGGGTATTCCTAAGTGGGAGCTGGGAGGTTAATAGTCCCCCACTATAGACTGTGTTGTAGAGGTGGCTGTGGCTAGGTGATGAGGGGTTATAATTCCCCCACTTATAGAACTTGTGTAAGGGCTGGCTGGGTGAGGTGTTCGCCTAATGAGTAGGGCTCGTAGGAGTTAATAGTCCCCCACTTATAGACTGTGTGGTATAGGGCTGAGGATAAGTAAGGATTAATAGTCCCCACTTATATGACTTGTGTTAAGGGCTGGCAGGATATAGAAGGGTTAATAGAGTCCCTCCCGATCCTTATCAGACTTGTGTGTAATGGCCTGCAGGGCTAGGAGGGTTCTAGTCCTTGTCCCGTCCACTTAATAGACTGTGTGGTAAGGGCTGCAGTGTATAGAGGGTTTAATACAGTCCCTGCCCACTTATAGACGTGGTGTAAGGGCTTCAGCGTAGAGAGGGTACTATAGGTCCCCCGGACTTATAGCTGTTGTTAAGGGTCTGCAGGTAGAGAGGGTTAATAGTTTGCCCATCACTTATAGACCTGGTGTGTATAGTATGGGCTTGGCATGGTAGAGTAGCTTTAATAGGCCGCTTCCCACTTCGAGGACTGTGTGTAAGGGCTGCAGGGTAGAGGGGTTACGTCAGTCCCCACTTATCGACTGTGTGTATAGGGTGCTGGCAGGGTTATAGAGGGTTAATTAGTACTCACCACTTATAGAGCGGGTGCTAAAGGAAGCTGGCAGGTATAGAGAGGGTTAATGTCCCCCCCACTTATCGACTGTGTGTACAGGGGCGTGGCACTCAGGTAGAGAGGGTCGAATATTTCGTCCTCCCACTTATAGAGACTGTGTGGAAGGGCTCTAGTTGTAGTAGAGGGCTAATCGTCATCCCACACCTCTAACTTGTTTTGTAAGGGCATGGGCAGGTTAGAGCAGGGTTTTAATTTCCGCGTCCCTCCTCTTATGACGGTTGTGTAAGGCGCTGCATGGGTCTAGAGATGGTTATCAGTCCTCCATCTTATTAAGTTACTGTTGTGTCTAGTGGCTTTGGCAAGGCTATTAGAGGGTTAATTAGTTCCCCCACTTAGAGACTGTGTGTAAAAGTGGCTCGCATACGGTGGAGAGGGTTAATAGTGCCCGCCCACTTATAGACTGTGTGTAAGGGGCTGTAGGACTACAGAAGGTTAGATATTTTTTCGCCACTTATTGACTAGTTGTAAAGGGCTGCAGGGTAGAGAGGGTTAATAGTCCCTGCCACATTACTATATCTGTGTGTCAGTGGCTGTCCGGGTAGAGACGGGTTAATAAGTCTCCCACTTATAGACTGTGTGTAGGGCTGCATAGGGTAGAGAGCGGTATAAGGCTCTCTCCTCACTTCTAGACTGTGTGTAAGGGCTGCAGGGTAGAGAGGGTTTAATAGTCCCCCCACTTATAATGACTGTGTGTAAGGGGCTTGCGACGGTGTAGAGTTGGTTAATAGTCCCACCCCCCATACCCCACTTATAGAGATGCTGTGTAAAGGGTGCTGGCAGCGGTTAGACCCGATGGTTAATATCCCCGCGCACTTAGACTGTGTGTAGGGCTACGGGGTGGGGCAGGGTTAGAGTCAGGGTTTTAATAGTCCTCCCCCCAGCTTACTGACTTGTGTTGTACGTGGCTGTCATGGGTAGTGAGTAGGGTTATATTAATAGTCCCCCCAGTCCCGCCGCCACTTTATAGACTGTGTGTAAGGGCCTCTGCAGGGTAGAGGAGGTGTTATTAGTTCCCGGCACTTCAGATGACTTGTGTTAAGGGCTGGCAGTGTAGAAGGGTTCTTTGTCGCTCTCCACTGTAATAGACTGTTTGTAAGGGCGCAGGGTAGCAGAAGGGTTATATCTCTCGCCACTTATAGACTGTGTGTAAGGGCTGTCAGGGTATAGAGGGTTAATAAGTAAGCCCTCTCACTTATAATACTTGCTGTGTAAGGGCTGGGCTAAGTGGTAGCGAGGGTTAATACTTTCCCCCACTTATAGACTGTGTGTAAGCGGCTGTCAAGTGGTAGACGATGGTTAATAGTCCTCCCCTACTATAGACCTGTGTGAAGGGCCGCAGGGTAGCGATGGGTTAATAGTTCCCACTTATGACTGATGTGTCAAGGCTGGGGGCAGTGGTAGTCGAAAAAGGTTATTTTAATAATCCCCTCTCCTACTTTATATAGACTTGTGTGTAACAGCTGGTCTTGTCAGCGGTTTTGCAGGCCAAGTGTAGATAGGGTCTTCTTCATAGTCCTCCCACTTATTAGACTGTGTGGAAGGGCCTTTTGCAGTGTAGAGAGGGTTAATAGTCTTCTCTCTTCTCTATCTTATATGACTTTGGGCTAAGGGTCTGCAGCGGCAGGGTAAAGGGGTTCAATAGGTCCCTTCCATTCCACTTATTAGACGTGTGTAAGGGGGGGGCTGGGCAAGGGTCCGCGCGTGTTCCTTCCCTTGCGCCACCTCCTCCTTCTCGCCCCGCCACTTAATAGACTGTGTGTAAGGGCTGCAGGGTAGAGATGCGTTAATAGATCGCCCCCACTTATAGACTGTGTGTAGGGCTGCAGTGAATGAGAAGGTTTAATAGTCCCTGCGCACCTACCTTGATGAGACCCGTTGTTGTAAATAGTTGGCTGCAGGGTAGTAGAGGGTTCAACAGATAGCCGCCCTCCCCGCTTCTAGACTGTGTGTAAGGCTGCTCGCTGGTAAGAGAGTGGTTAATATCCGCCCCTCACCTCCTCTTATAGACTTGTTGTGTAATGGCGCTGTGCAGGGTTAGAGAGGGCGTAATAGTCACGCCCCCCACTTATTGACGTGTGTAGGGGCTGCAGGGTAGAGAGGGTTAATAGTCCCCCCCCACTTATAGACTGTGTGTAATGCTGCATGGTAGGAGAGGGTTATAGTCCCCCATCCCACTTATAGACTTTGTTTAAGGGCTGACAGGGTTAGAGGTAGGTTTAATAGTTCCCCCCACTTATAGACTGTGTGTAAGGGCTTCAGGGTAGAGAAGTGGTTAATAGTCCTCCCACATTAGCCTGTGTGTAAGGTGGCTGCAATAGGGGATGATATGTTATGAAAAGGTTTATTGAAGTAGGTGGATACGATGGAACCGGGTAGGTAAGTAGGTGGATACTGGAACAGGGTAGTAAGTAGGTGGATACTGGAACAGGGTAGGTAAGTATGTGGGGGGATACGGTAGAAGGATGGAACGTGTAGGTAAGTAGGTGGATAGGAAAGGTGTAGGTCTCTAACAGTTGTGAGATACTGAAACAGGGCCTGTAGGTAAGTGGTGGATCTGGAACAGGTGTAGGGTAAGGTATGGTGGATACTGAAACAGGTGTAGGTAAGTAGGTGGATACTGGAAAAGGGTGTATTAAGTAAGGTAGGTGGATACTGGAACAGGTGTAGGTAAGTAGGTGGATACTGGACGGAGTACGTGGTGAACGAGGGTAGGTTAAGTATGTGGATACTGAAAGCTAGAGTGGTAGGAAGTATGTGGAACTGTAAACAGGCGTAGGTAAGTATGGGATACTGGAACCAGGCGTGGTGTAGCGTGGTACAACAGACGTAGAAGTATGTGGATACTGAAAACAGGGTAGGTAAGTATGTGGGTACTGGAACAGGTGTAGTAGTAGGAGTAGGTGGATACTGGAACAGGTGTAGGTTAGTATGTGGATACTGAAACAAGGTGTAGGTAAGTATGTGGATACTGGAACAGGCGTAGGTAAGTATGTGGATACTGAAACAGGCGTAGGTAAGTATGTGGATACTGAAACAGGACGTAGGTAAGTAGGTGGATACTGAAACAGGTGTAGTTAAGTAGTGGATACTGGAACAGGTGTAGGTTTAAGTATGTGGATACTGAAACAGGCGTAGGTAAGTATGTGGATACTGGAACAGGCATAGGTAAGTATGTGGATACTGAAACAGGCGTAGGTAAGTATGTGGATACTGAAACAGGCGTAGGTAAGTATGTGGAAACTGAAACAGACGTAGGTAAGTATGTGGATACTGAAACAGGCGTAGGGGAAGTATGTGGATACGATAACAGGCGTAGGTAGTATGGGAATACGATAATAGGCGTAGTGTAAGTAGGTGGATACTGGAACAGGTGTAGTTAAGTAGGAGGATACTGGAACGTGTAGGTAAGTAGGTGGAACTGGACAGTGTAGATAGTAGGTGGATACTGGAAGGTGTAGGTAAGTAGGATAGTGTGGATCTGGAACAGTGGTGTGTTAAGTAGGTGTAAATGGAACAGGTTGTAGGTAAGTAGGTGGATACTGGAAAGGTGTAGTTAAGTAGGTGGATACTGGAACAGGTGTAGGTAAGTAGGTGGATACTGGAACAGGTGTAGTTAAGTAGGTGGATACTGGAACAGGTGTAGGTAAGTAGGTGGATAGTGGAACAGGTGTAGTTAAGTAGGTGGATACTGGAACAGGTGTAGGTAAGTAGGTGGATACTGGACACAGGTGGTAGTTAAAAGTATAGGTGGATACTGGAACAGTTGTAGTTAGAGTATGGTGGATACTGGTACAGGTTAGGAAAGTGGATACGGAACTGTGGTAATAAGTAGGGGGATACTGGAAGCAGGTGTAGTGTAAGTAGGTGGATACTGGAACAGGTGTAGGTAAGTAGGTGGTTCTGGAACAGGTGTAGTTAAGTAGGTGGATACTGGAACGGTTAGGTGTAGGTAAGAGTGGATACTGGAACAGGTGTAGGTAAGTAGGTGGATACGTGAACAGGTGTAGGTAAGTAGGTGGATACTGGAACAGGTGTAGGTAAGTAGGTGGATACTGGAATAGTGTAGTTAGTAGGTGGGTACTGGAACAGCTGTAGGTAAGTAGTGTGGATACGGGTAACAGGTGTAGTAGTAGGTGGGATACTGGAACAGGTGGTAGGTAAGTTCAGTATCCACCTACTTAACTACACCTGTTCCAGTATCCACCTACTTACCTACACCTGTTCCAGTATCCACCTACTTACCTACACCTGTTCCAGTATCCACATACTTACCTACGCCTGTTTCAGTATCCACATACTTACTTCGGCCTGTTCCAGTATCCTGTTACCCACCTCAGCCTGTTCCAGTGTCCATCTACTTACCTTAGCCTGATCCAGTATCCTGTTACCTACCTCAGGAAAAAAGGCAATTGAGGGTCGCACTCCAAGAAATTAGAATAATTTTATTGTGATCCACACATCACACGTCACAACGTTTCGGGGGAAGCTACTTATTTCTTGGAGTGCGACCCTCAATTGCCTTTTTTCCTGCGAAGCTACTGGTTCCAAAGGGAAGAACCCACGAGGCGTCTGCACCCATAGTTGGACAGAGTGCACCTCCACCATTGTTTATCTATTTGTTACCTACCTCAGCCTGTTTCAGAATCAGACGTACCTAGTAAGTACCTCGTCCCTTTGGGGCAATCTCTTACAGTACAGCCAGGCCATGGGAACGCTTGAGGAGGCTATGTCAGGAAGACACCACAGTTCTTATCAAGCTGTATGGATGGATTTGAACATCAACAAAACCGGTTAGCCCAGTTCATGGACTGTCTGGCTGCCCAAATGCCATCTGTAGCTTCCTACCCCCCCTGTAGCCCCTTCTTCTCCCAGAGAACCTCGTTCACCTCCACTGCCAAGTTAGGATGGAGAATCCGACGCCTGCCGAGGCTTTTTGAATCAGTGTAAAATTCATTCTGAACTCCAACCCTCATATTTCACTTCTTCTCACCACGCTTAAGTCAGTTACATCATAGAACTTCTACAAGGAGCCACCTTGGTGTGGGCATCTCCACTTTGGGAAAGAAATGATCCCCTGGTCAATAATATTTTGTTTTTTCTGGAAACCTTTTGTAAAATATTTGATGCACATGGAAGAAAGACAACGGCCTCTTCCCATTTACTTCAGCTTACCCAAGGTTCTCAGACTGTAGATCACTATGTCATTGAATTCCAGACCTGGCTGTGGAAACCAACAGGAACAAGGAAGCTTTGACATCATCTTTTCTACAAGGCCTCTCTGGTTGAATTAAAGATGACCCAGTATCCTTTTTACTTGAAGATTTAGTTGCTCTTTGCATACGGCTGGATACACGCCATGTATAGAAAAGCTTGTCCCGCCTCCATTTCTCTGGACCAGTTCCTAAGCCCCAAAAATCTTTTCCTTCCCCTACCAAAGCACCTCAGGATGAACCCATGCAAATAGGGTGCACTTCTCTTTCTCCGGAGAAGACCCACAGTGGGCACTTTGCTAACAACTGTCTTCTGAGGTCTGCAAACTCCAAAGACTAGAAGCAAAGAAGGAGCCACTTCTAGGTAAAGCCAAGTCTCCTTACAGTAGAAAACCCTTGAAACTTTCCTTTCCAGTGACCTTGACATTTAATTCTAGTTAGTTTTCTTCTCAGGCTTTTGTGGAATCTGGAGCCACAGGGAACTTCATTGATTCCACATTTGCCTCTCAACTGTGAATGTCCATTCATTCTCTGCCACAACCACAAAAGGTACTAGCTATTAATGACAAGCCTCCAAAATCCCCCAAATTCACCATTAAAGTTACTCTTCAAGTAGGTATCTTACATCAAGGAAACATGCCATTCCTGGTAATCCCCAGCCCTTCTGCCTCTTTGATCCTTGGATTTCCATGGCTTAGATAACATAATCCTGTCATAAACTGGTTAATAATGATCTTATGTCCTGCAGTTCAACTTGTCTCACCAACTTTTCCCCTTTTCCCCTTACTCATTGCTCTTCTATAACTAAAATAAACCTTTAGAAAACTTTCCTGAACGATATCTTTTCTGATGTCTCTTCTTCTTATACATGGTTCCTATCTTGAGGCTTTGTCACACAGTCTACTTTCCCAGCTAGAGTTGGCTTCTTTTTGTGGAAAAGAAACATGGTGGATTATGAACCTGTATATGGTCCAGGGGATTAAATAACATCACTATAAAGAACCATTACCCTTTACCTCTGATTTCAGAATTAAGGGAGCTAAGATTTTCACTAAGTTAGATCTTAGAGAAGCATAAAATCTGATCCGTATCCACAAAGGTGCTGAATAGAAGACTGTCTACTGATCTGTAGTGGTCACTATTAATATCTTGTGATGCCATTTGGTTTTTGCAATGCTCCAGCCGTGTTCCAAGAATTTAGTAATGACATCTTCCGAGACCTGTTGGGTATCATGGTGGTCCTATATCTGGAGGATATCTTGATTTATTCTCAGTCAAGTCAACCCTTCACATCCATGTATGCCAAGTTTTATTAAGGTTAAGGGGAAATAATTTGTATGCCAAGCTGGAAAAAATCCTTTTTGAGGTTTCTCAAGCATCCTTTTGTCATGATAGTCTCTTACCTGCACGGGGTCCCTCGGCAGCCAGTCTACTCCATGCTGGTATGGCCAGGTGCGCAAGCCGAAATTGTGCCTGATTCAACAGTCTGAGAAGAAGGAAGACCGGTGCTGGATTTTTGTTCCCACACTTGCTTCCTGATCTGTTTCCTTGCTCCTGTCATGTGCCTTAACCCTGTGCCTTGTTCCTGTGCCTCGACTCCCCTGCCTTGTTCCTGTCACTTGGCTCCCGTGCCTCGGCTCCTGTGCCACCTCCCTGTTCCTTTGCTGCTGTGCCTCGCAACCTGGTGTAACTCAGCAGCGCAACATCCCCACCATCAGGGGCTCTGGTGAAAACCTGGTCAAATTTAGACCCTGTGCCCCAGTGCCTGTGGATACTCATCAGTCTCCACCAAGGAGTCAGGTAATCCGTGACATCCTTCTAAGGTCACTGTCATTTTTAACTGGTCCTTCCCTACTGGGACCAAAGCCACCCAAAGGTTCATTGGGTTTGCTAACTATTACAGGCAGTTCATTAAAGGGCTCTCTTCTATAATCTCACCGATTCTGGCGAGCAGATACTAGGGAGAAACTGCATCCTTCTGCGTATTTCTCTAGAAGCAGAATTATGATGTCAAGAACCGTGTGCTGCTTGCTATTAAGTTAGCCCTGGAGTGGCCTCACCTATTAGAATGAACATTATCGCCAACAACTGATCATAAAATCTTAAATGGCGAACTCGTCACCAAGCACGTTGGGCCTTTTTTAATCCCGTTTCAATTTTATCATTACCTTCCAACCAGGTTCTGAAATAAGAAAGCGGAGGCATTGTCCAGGTCTTTTGTTACTGAAGATTCCTAAAACTAAAATCCTCTCAGACTCCACAACTTTGCTCCATCTGATTCACCACCTGATTCACCCTCAGACGTCTCACTCATTGTTCCAAGCAAGCCAGACGTCCTGGAATGAACCAGTCAATTTACGGTCTTGCTCCGTTTGGTAGCCAACCATGACAGAGGATGTGAAAGATTTCATTCTTGCCGCAGTCGCGTTCAGTCCGAATTTTCCCAGACGCTGCTAAATTTGTGTTTCTGGAGAAATCCTAGGAGCTTCCACCAAGATTTCCTTCCCACACGGGTTGCTGCCGCCAATAACTCTTTTGGCCAGATGTCCACCATTAGCCTTCACAAATCTGCAGCTGATAAGAGACGTAGGGAGCCGCCATATTGTTCTCTCGGTTCAGTGGCTCTCTTCTGCTCATATTAATCTACAAGTTCCCTTTTATTAATTAGAATGAATTAGATCCAGTCTGGAGTTGGTAGGATCGGCGGCAGTTTGACCTCAACTTCCTTCCAATATGAGGATCCCAAATGTGTTCCATGTATCTCTCATCAAGGCTGTGGTCACTTCCCAATATCCTGCAATATCCTGATTGCTAGTGATGGTCAATGTGAGCTGAAAGATACTGGAGATCTCTCCAGTATCTGGTCCATTGGAAAGGTTCTGGTCTACAGGTTCTTTAGAAGATCTCTCCAGTATCTGGTCCATTAGAAAGGTTTTGTTCTCCAGGTTCTTTAGAAGATCTCTCCAGTATCTGGTCCATTGGAAAGGTTCTGGTCTCCAGGTTCTTTAGGAGATCTCTCCAGTATCTGGTCCATTGGAAAGGTTTTGTCCTCCAGGTTCTTTAGGAGACCTCTCCAGTATCTGGTCCATTGGAAAGGTTCTGTTCTCCGGGTTCTTTAGGAGATCTCTCCAGTATCTGGTCCATTGGAAAGGTTCTGTTCTCCAGGTTCTTTAGGAGATCTCTCCAGTATCTGGTCCATTGGAAAGGTTCTGTTCTCCAGGTTCCTTAGAAGATCTCTCCAGTATCTGGTCCATTGGAAAGGTTCTGGTCTCCAGGTCCTTTAGAAGATCTCTCCAGTATCTGGTCCATTGGAAAAGTTATGTTCTCCAGGTTCTTTAGAAGATCTCTCCAGTATCTGGTCCATT
>JAACNH010001602.1:16024-18524 GCA_019447015.1 Hymenochirus boettgeri | reverse complement strand
GATATGATAGATGATAGATAGATAGATAGATAGATAGATGTAGATAGATAGAGATAGATAGATAGATAGATGAAGTAGATAGTATAGATGATAGATGATATAGATATAGATTAGATAGATAGAGAGATGATAGATGATAGATGATAATTAGATAGATAGAAGATAGATAGATTGATGAGATGTAGTGATAGAAGATAGATAGATATGATAGGATTAGATAGATAGTAGATATAGATAGCATGATAGATAGAGATAGATGATAGATAGATAGATAGATAGATGAAGATTAGAGATAGATAGATAGATGATAGATAGAGATAGTAGTAGAAGATAGATAGATATAGATTAGATAGATGATAGATTGAGAGATGATGATAGAATAGATAGATAGATAGATGATGATAGATAGATAGATGATAGATGATAGGAATATAGAAGATAGATAGATTATGATAGATAATAGAATGATAGATAGATAGATAGATAGATAGATAGACAGATAGTAGATAGATAGATAGATAGATAGTGATAGATAGATAGATAGAAGATAGAAGATGATAGGATAGATAGATAGATGATAGATAGATAGATAGATATAGATAGATAGTAGATAGATAGATAGATAGATGATAGATAAGATAGACAGGATAGATTAGATAGATAGATAGATAGATAGATAGATAGATAGATAGATAGATAGATAGATAGATAGATGATAGATAGATGATAGATAGATGACAGATAGTAGGATAGGATAGATAGATAGATAGATAGATAATAGAAGATAGATAGGTAGATGATAGATAGAGATAGATAGATAGATAGATAGATAGATAGATTAGATAGGAAT
Organism: Hymenochirus boettgeri; assembly: GCA_019447015.1. Lineage (NCBI taxonomy): Eukaryota > Metazoa > Chordata > Amphibia > Anura > Pipidae > Hymenochirus > Hymenochirus boettgeri. Next base: position 17,674 of record JAACNH010001602.1, on the reverse strand, counting down.
GAAGAGATAGATAGATAGAGAGTGAGATAGAGATGCAGATAGATAGATAGATAGATAGATAGATAGGTAGATAGATAGATGATTGATATGATAGATAGATGATAGATAGATAGACAGATAGATAGGTAGATAGATAGATAGATGATAGATAGATGATAGATAGATCTGTACCCGAAACCTATCAATTGAAACAATTTATTACACACCACGCGCTATCACAATCCTCCAGTATCCCAAAGGGCCAATTAATGAAAGCTAAGAGAATTACCTCTAGAACAGACCAGTACACACCAGCAGCAGATTTCTAGACCGTGGGTACCCAGTAGAGACAATAGTAAGAGCTAATGAGCTAATGAGCAAGTAGTGAGACCCTCCTAAAGTCAGAATCCCAAAAGAAAGAGAAGGAAATAATCCCTAGGCCTGATTTACCCCCATGTGCTGTGCTAAAGTTTAACTCCATCATTGCACTGGCTACACCGGTTTCACAAAAGACTCCCGTGCAACTGGTATAATGTATTTAATAAAGGATTTAATAAAGGATTTAATAATAAAGGATTTAATAAAGGATTTAATAATAAAGGATTTAATAATAAAGGATTTAATAAAGGATTTAATAAAGCGGATTAATAAAGGATTTTAATAAAGGATTTAATAAAGGATTTAATAATAAAAGGATTTAATAAAGGATTTTAAAAAGGATTTAATAATAAAGGATTTAATAAAGGATTAATAAAGGATTTAATTAGGATTAATAAAGGATTTAATAAAGGATTAATTAAGGATTTAATAAAGGATTAATAATGTATTTAATAATAAAGGATTTATAAAGGATTAATAAAGGATTTAATAAAGGATTTAATAATAAAGGATTTAATAAAGGATTTAATAAAGGATTTAATAAAGGATTTAATAATAAAGGATTTAATAAAGGATTTAATAAAAGATTTAATAAAGGATTTAATAATAAAGGATTTAATAATGTATTTAATAAAGGATTTAATAAAGGATGTTAATAATAAAGGATTTAATAAAGGATTTAATAATAAAGGATTTAATAAAGGATTTAATAAAGGATTTAATAAAGGATTTTAATAAAGGATTTAATAATAAAGGATTTAATAAAGGATTTAATAAAGGATTTAATAATAAAGGATTTAATAATAAAGGATTTAATAAAGGATTTAATTAAGGATTTAATAAAGGATTTAATAAAGGATTTAATTAGGATTTAATAAAGGATTTAATAATGTATTTAATAATAAAGGATTTAATAAGGATTATAAAGGATTAATAAAGGATTTAATTAATAAAGGATTTAATAATAAAGGATTTAATAAAGGATTATAAATAAAGGATTTAATAAAGGATTAATAATAAAGGATTTAATAATGTATTATATATAAAGGATTAATAAAGGAGTTAATAATAAAGGATTTAATAATGTATTAATAAAGGATTTAATAAGGATTTAATAATAAAGGATTTAATAAAGGAGGTTAATAAAGGATTAATTAATAAAGGATTTAATAAAGGATTTATAATAAAGGATTTAATAAAGGATTAATAAAGGATTTAATAATAAAGGATTTGAATAAAGGATTTTAAAAAGATTTTTAATATAAAGGATTTAATAATAAAGGATATTAGTTT
>JAACNH010001602.1:0-15949 GCA_019447015.1 Hymenochirus boettgeri | reverse complement strand
TAATAAAGGATTTAATAAAGGATTTAATAAAGGATTTAATAATAAAGGATTTAATAATAAAGGATTTAATAAAGGATTTAATAATAAAGGATTTAATAAAGGATTTAATAAAGGATTTAATAAAGGATTTAATAAAGGATTTAATAAAGGATTTGTACCACTTTTTAACTCCACAAGGTGCCATATCCAGTATTAAATACCGAAATATTAGAAATTCTGGGTACCCAGTCTGGTAACCCTGCGGTGAGACATTTTAAGGAAAAGGGACATAAAATAGCCCAATTGAAATGATGTGTTCTAGAAAAAATCCACAGACCAGCAAGAGGGGGGGGATATCAAAACACTTTTAACCCAGTAGGTTGAAATGATACATGGTCAATTAAAGGGACACTATACTGAAAAAATGACTTTGCCTCATCTTAATCTATAATTGAATACATGTAAGTAGAACTTACTCTGATTTGCGTGTGTTGCTGCATGCCTTCAATCCAGCACACATTTTATTTAAGAGCAGTATCCCCCTCCCTTTTTTAACCACTCCCACTTCCATCCGACCTGACTTTTTTCCCCACAAACCAACTATCAAGCCTGCGCACAGCACACAGCATTCCAACTGTCAAAACTCTGTCACCATTCCAGCTACAGTAAAACTACTCACAGAAGAATAGTTTTTGAGAGCAAGGAACTTGATTGACAGCTGAAATATAAGAAGTTTTCGATTGGATATCTACAGAAATAGGGGGCAGATCAACAAAAAATGATACAGTGGTGGTTGGGAAGAATTATAGTTTCCAGTTAATAAAGGTAAGCCTTTTGTCTTATTATTGATTAGTAATAGATATGGATATGTTTTTAACTGTTTATGTTTTATTGATATTGTATCTACACTGTGTAGAAAGAGTTACATCGTAGTATTAAAGTGTTGCAAACTGAGTTTCATTTTTATTCATATAAAGTAATTTATGGCACAGGTCCCTTTTAGAAGAAATATTGAATGTATATTAATATATATAATATATATTTAATATATATTAAAATAAATGTAACCAGACACCTGAATTAGGAGCACGAGTCACTTTTTTACACTATGAATAGAGTCAGGGAGATTCAATAAAGATTCTAATTATTATAAATGGTGCTAATTTTACCCCAACCAACCAGATGTTAGCTTTCAAATGCTAAATAATATTGATTGATTGATTGATTGATTGATTGATTCAACATTTTGGCACAGCAACAAACAGTAGCCGTATACATAAATATTAAAGTACAGAATAAATACTAATAGGGAGATTCAATCAAAGTTCTTATGGTTAAAAATGGTGCTAATTTTGTCCCAACCAATCAGATCTTATTTGACATTTGAAAGCTAACATCTGATTGGTTGGAGCACCCTTTTTAACGATAAGAACTTTTATTAAATAACCCCGTAACAATGCGTGGGATAATTTACGTTTTAAACCCTGTAACAATGTACAAGATTCAAAGATACAAAGTTACACAACAATCACAACGTAACAGGTTAAGAATTTAAAAAGATGATGGATAAAAACGGTTTCTAAGGCTGAGGCCACCGCACGCGATTGTGTGCGCGATTCTTGCACGTTTCGCGTTCGTGTTTTGCGCATGCGTTTTCGCCTTTTCACGTTATGGATACGCATGCGTTAACGCACCAAAAATGGTGAACGCATGCATTACCATAACGCGAACGGACGCGCAATCGCATGCGCAGCGGAAATCGCGGGAATTTTTGCGTTCCTGCGATTTCCATTTTAGCGAAAATCGCGGGCGCAAAAGCGAGCGCGAAACGCATGCGCAAACGCGCGAAAAACGCGCTAGTGTGACCTAGCCCTAAATCTACAGGTTTTACTTAAAATATTTCAAACCGTCTCCCAGAGGGTAATAAGGCGAAAACCTCATGATTTGGGTCTGTAATAGTCTTATTAAGTCTTGTTGATCCGCGTTTAAGGAATATAGCCTCAACTGAAGGTAGCTCAGTGCCCACAACGTACTGTGTATATTTGACAATTCGCTGGAGGCACTGTAGCTCTGCTTTAGTGCAATTCCCATGCCAAACAAGAATGTTATACGTTAAGATACTTCCAATAGAACATTTATAAAAGTTAATTAGTAAAACCCGGGGCAAATGCTCCTTTTTAAGCAAGCCTAAGAAAAAAAGAGTCTCTGTTGGGCCTTCTTAACACAACTTTTAAATGCCACCTATCGGCAGACGTGTGGCGGCACGTGAAACGAGCGTGGCTTCATCAGGGAACATAGATGTGGCTTGTGGAGGTGGGTGTGGTGGGATGACTAACACTGACTGGTGGACTGGAGGGCTGACTTTACACTGATTGGTGGACTGGTGCTGAAAAGCAGTATTGCAGGAAGGAAGATTTCTTTTAACTGCTGCCTTTTAATTGTTCTGCAGGGATGCGCCCTGAGCAAATATTTCAGTTTGCCTCATGGTAGGGGCACCCCTTTCCTTAATATCCCCCCCCCCCCAAGATAGATCAGAACTGAGATGCGTACCCAGAAATTTAATCTCGTCCACCCTATCCACCTCCATACTATTAATATCCAGTGGCAGGTGTGATGCAATTTTAAGCGACTTACAAAAGTCAAAGATCATGTCTCATCGTTATTTTTAATTAACCACCATATGATTTCTACTTGACTTAGCACTACAGTCAGCGATAAATATAGAGAATAGAAATGGGCTGAGCACACACCCCTGAGGGACACCAATGTACGTAGTATTTCCATTAAACATAACCCACTGTTTCCTACCCCAAAAAAATTTCCTAATCCATCTACACAGGAAAAACACAACCCCTACAATTCATTGCATAGCTGGAATAGGGAGAGTATTGAAGGCAGAACTAAAATCGACAAAAAGTGCTCTCACATAGGGCCCTATTTATAAAAGATCGTTATCGAAAAAATAACGATCGCTATCGTAAAATAACAACCGTTATTTTCCGATAACTACCGCTATTTTCTGTTAACGACCGTTATTTTCCGATAACGCCCCGGTATTTTCCGATAATGACCGGTATTTCCCGATATCGGAAAATAACGGTCGTTATCAGAAATTAACGGTTGTTATCGAAAAATACCGGGCGTTATCGGAAAATACCGGGCGTTATCGGAAAATAACGGTCGTTATCGGAAAATAACGGTTGTTATTTTACGATAGCGATCGTTATTTTTTTCGATAACGATAACGATCTTTTATAAATAGGGCCCATAGGCTCATAGTATCACCAGCTCAAAACATTTTGCCAGCAGAGATGGAAGGATAATTGGTCATTGTGCTTTTTTCGCTATAGGTATTATACTAGATAGCTTAAAAAGGTCAGGCACAAAACCAGAACATAGAGATGCATTATCATTATTATTATTATGGATTTATATAGCGCCAACATCTTCCGTAGCGCTTTACAATTACATGTATACATTCACATCCAGCTCTGCCCCGAAGAGCTTACAATCTAAGCACATTTATTTGTCCCATACAACCTATCAGTATGTCTTTATGATTGTGGGGGAAACCGGAGTGCCCGGCGGAAACCCACGCAAGCACGGGGAGAACATACAAACTCCTCGCAGATGTGTCCAAGGGTGGAATCGAACTCAGGAGCTCAGCGCTGTAAGGTATCAGTGCTAACCACTGAGCCACCGTACTGCCCATGCATGATATTCAACAACACTGAGAGTTGGTCAGCACAAGACCTCGGGACTCTGCCGGGAATGGCCATGCAGGTTTATAACTGTCCTATTCAGTGCAGAGAGAACCATATGTACTAAGGTTGATATGTACAGTTCTAAAGGGTTTATTAGTAGCCGTCTGCATTGCCAGGGTCAGACAACTCAAACCTAGAATAAAATTCAGTTCCTCACAAGAGGGAGAGCTGTCAGCGCTGGTCGCATAACTAGACCGTTCCTGATTGGTTAGAAATCTAACCATCCTCGTGAGTTGGAATCGGATAACATGGATTCAAGTTTCCCTTTATATTCCCACTGGGCCTTCCCGATTCCAAATCTGAGAGCACTTCTGGCCAGGCTATAAGCAGATTTAAAGGCACAGTTACGTGCTTTCAGTAGCCCTCTGACCGCCATTTAACCATTGTTTTTGCTTGGCGTAGATGCGTATCTACGCCCCTGAAATAGCATTGTTAATATAATTACCACCTTCATGGTAGACTTATTGATGTCATCTTTACACGCCATACGGAGTCCCAGTCCATACAGCTGTTTTAGAGATAAATCAGCATTTTATTATTTTTATTGATTTATATAGAGCCAACATCTTCCGTGGCGCTTTACAATTACATAGTCATACATTACATACAGGGTAATACATGTTATACAAAGTCATACATATTACATACACAGGTAATACATAATATAAGTACACAGAGTGATGAGTTTCTTACAGCAATACCGTGATACAATAGGAGAGAGGATCCTGCCCAAAGAGCTTACAGTCTAGAGGTTTTCATCCCAAGCCTTGATGGTTTTCACCCTAGGTGCTAGATGTAAGAAAGATGGACCTATGATCAATGCCCAATATGGGATTTTATCTGTGCATGGTAAGAACCCGTAAGGGTAGTATACACATGATAAAGAATCACCAGCCACAATCAGCAACCCCTCGGGATATGTAGGAAGTAACCTATTAATACAATCACTCAGGGTCACCAAAGCAATCTTGACCTCTGCATCCAGTGGTATGTAAACTTCCAAAAATACAATGCAGGTGAATTCTAAATCAGGGGAGCAGAAAGGGGACAGAATTATTTGTACCCCAGATGGTAAAAATACGCAACCCCCCACCCCTACTTTTCTAACGCTTGCCCTCCTCCCTGTTAGCCCTAAACAGAGTCCAGCCGTCCAAGAATTCCACCTGTGAGCCAAGTCTCAATAAAATGAACATGTCACGGTACCTATATGATGAATTAACTGCCATCCTCATTCCGTCCATCTTATGGAGTAATGCACGGACATTTGAAAGAAGAAGTGTAGGTAGGGAAGTTCTGTAGGGTTGGTTGTGGATACGCATCCATGTTCCAGCTCTTTTTCCTCTCTTCCGTCTGCGGTTCCTCCTGGCACGATGATGGATCTTCCACCAATCCGGCCAGTGACTCCATGGGCGAGAGGAACCACTTGGGACCCTCCCCAGTGCCCCCATTCGTAACTCTGGCATCACTTAAAACCGAACCCACTACCAGGGTCCAGCCAACCACCCCTTAGCTCTCCACCTGCAGGAGGGACCCGGAGAATCTTCAGAAAGTGGTTCAGCTCGTTGTTTTATACAGAAGAGAGAATTTGTATAACAAGTTGAAGCGGTAATTCTGGACAATTTTGGACACAATTGAGCACTATAGGGGGAGAAGCTTGAAGGTGGATTTAACAGTGTGTCACACGGATAGAAAATAGCTCACACATAGATCACACGTGTCACAATATCACACATGATCCGAAACATGTCACAATAAAAAGAGTTTCTAACAGTATGAATCCTGCGTGAGCGTCCTATTCGATTTCAATATTATTATCTATTACCTGCAGCAGCCGGAGGAGGGGAGTGACACCAGAAAGACGCAGACCGGATGTCAGATATTTCAAGTTGAATAGCATATAGAACGTTTATTAAACCATCTAAACATCAGGTAGCTCCTCCCCCCCCCCCGCATTATCTGGTCCTACAAATAGTAACATAGTATTGGAGGTTGTATAAAGACATACGTCCATCCAGTCCAACCTTTATACCCTACCCATAATGTCTGTATAACAGTTACATAGTAACATAGTATTGGAGGTTGTATAAAGACATACGTCCGTCTAGTCCAACCTTTATACCCTACCCATAATGTCTGTATAACAGTTACATAGTAACATAGTATTGGAGGTTGTATAAAGACATACGTCCATCTAGTCCAACCTTTATACCCTACCCATGATGTCTGTATAACGTTACATAGTAACATAGTATTGGAATTTGTATAAAGACACACGTCCATCTAGTCAACCTTTAACCCTACCTAATGTCTGTCTAACAGTTACATAGTAACATAGTATTGGAGGTTGTATAAAGACATACGTCCATCTAGTCCAACCTTTATACCCTACCCATGATGTCTGTATAACAGTTACATAGTAACATAGTATTGGAGGTTGTATAATACATACTGTCCATCTAGTCCAACCTTTATACCCATACCCATAATGTCTTATAACAGTTACATAGTACAATATGTATTGGAGGTTGTATAAAGACCTACGTCCATCCAGTCCAACCTTTATACCCTACCCATAATGTCTGTATAACAGTTACATAGTAACATATAGTTGGAGTCTGTGTATTATAAAGACATACGTCCTCTAGTCCAACCTTTAACCCTACCCATAATGTCTGTATAGTACAGTTACATAGTAACATAGTTATTGCAACCGTTTATTAACCCCCTACTACCCTACCTCATATGTCTGTATAACAGTTACATAGTAACATAGTATTGGAGGTTGTATAAAGACATACGTCCATCATCCAACCTTTATACCCTACCCATAATGTCTGTATAACATGTAACATAGTAACATAGTATGAGAGGGTATAAAGACATACGTCCATCTAGTCCAACCTTTTACCCTACCCATAATGTCTGTATAACAGTTATATAGTACATCTAGTTAGTTGGAGTGTTGTATAAGACATACGTCCCATCAGTCCAACTTTATACCCTACCCATAATGTCTGTATAACAGTTACATAGTAACTAGTATTGGAGGTTGTATAAAGACATACGTCCATCCAGTCCAACCTTTATACCCTACCCATAATGTCTGTATAACGTTATATAGTAACATAGTATTGGAGTTGTTAAAGACATACGTCCATCCAGTCCAACCTTTATACCCTACCATAATGTCTGTATAACAGTTACATAGTAACATAGTATGGAGGTTGTATAAAGACATACGTCCATCCGGCAAACCTTTATATACCCAACCCATAATGTCTGTATAACTTTACATAGTAACATAGTATTGAGGTTGTAAAAAGACATACGTCCATCTAGTCCAACCTTTATACCCTACCATAATGTCTGTATAACATTACATGTAACATAGTATTGGAGGTTTTATAAAGAAATACGTCCATCTAGTCCAACCTTTATACCCTACCCATAATGTCTGTATAACAGTTACATAGTAACATAGTATTGGAGGTTTATAAAGAAATACGTCCTCTAGTCCAACCTTTATACCCTACCCCTAATGTCTGTATAACAGTTACATAGTAACATAGTATTGGAGGTTGTATAAAGACATACGTCCATCTATCCAACCTTTATACCCTACCCATAATGTCTGTATAACATTTACATAGTAACAAGTATTGGAGGTTGTATAAAGACATACGTCCTCTAGTCCAACCTTTACCCTACCCATAATGTCTTGTTAACAGTTACATAGTAACATAGTATTGGAGGTTTATAAAGACAACGTCCTCTAGTCCAACCTTTATACCCTACCCATATGTCTGTATAACAGTTACATAGTAACATAGTATTGGAGGTTGTATAAAGACATACGTCCATCTAGTCCAACCTTTATACCCTACCCATAATGTCTGTATAACAGTTACATAGTACATAGTATTGGAGGTTGTATAAAGACATACGTCCATCTAGTCCAACCTTTTACCCTACCCATAATGTCTGTATAACAGTTACATAGTAACATAGTATTGGAGGTTGTATAAAGACATACGTCCGCTCAGTCCCCAACCTTTATACCCTACCCATAATGTCTGTATAACAGTTACATAGTAACATAGTATTGGAGTTGTATAAAGACATACGTCCATCTAGTCCAACCTTATACCCTACCCAAATGTCTGTATAACAGTTACATAGTAACATAGTATTGGAGGTTGTATAAAGCATACGCCACCCTATCCAACCTTTATACCCTACCCATAATGTCTTATAACGTTACATAGTAACATAGTATTGGAGGTTTGATAAGACATACTTCCTCTAGTCCAACCTTTATACCCTACCCATAATGTCGGTATAACGTTACATAGTAACATAGTATTGGAGGTTGTATAAAGACATACTCCATCTAGTCCACCTTATACCCTACCCATATGTCTGTATAACAGTTACATAGTAACATAGTATTGGAGGTTGTATAAAGACATGTCCTCTAGTCCAACCTTTATACCCTACCCATAATGTCTGTATAACAGTTACATAGTAACATAGTATTGGAGGTTGTTAATAAAACATACGTCCGTCTAGTCCAACCTTTATACCCTACCCATAATGTCTGTATAAAGTTCACTGTAACATAGTATTGGAGGTTATATAAGACTACGTCCATCTAGTCCAACCTTTACCCTACCCATAATGTCTGTATAAAGTTACATAGTAACATAGTATGAAGGTTATAAAGACATACGTCCATCTAGTCCAACCTTTATACCCTACCCATAATGTCTGTATATAGTTACATAGTAACATAGTATTGAAGGTTATATAAAGACATACGTCCATCTAGTCCAACCTTTATACCCTACCCATAATGTCTGTATAAACAGTTACATAGTAACATAGTATTGGAGGTTGTATAAAGACATACGTCCATCTAGTCCAACCTTTATACCCTACCCATAATTGTCTGTATAATAGTTACATGTAACATAGTATGGAGGTTATATAAAGACATACGTCCATCTAGTCCAACCTTTATACCCTACCCATAATGTCTGTATAACAGTTACATAGTAACATAGTATGGAGGTTGATAAAAGACATAACGTCCGTCTAGTCCAACCTTTATACCCTACCCATAATGTCTGTATAATAGTTACATAGTAACATAGTATTGAAGGTTATATAAAGACATACGTCCATCTAGTCCAACCTTTATACCCTACCCATAATGTCTGTATAACAGTTACTAGTACATAGTATTGAGGTTGTATAAAGACATACGTCCATCTAGTCCAACCTTATACCCTACCCATAATGTCTGTATAACAGTTACATAGTAACATAGTATTGGAGGTTGTATAAGCTACGTCCATCTAGTCGCAACCTTTAACCCTACCCATAATGTCTGATAACGTTACATATTAACATAGTATTGGAGGTTGTATAAAGACATACGTCCATCTAGTCAACCTTTATACCCTACCCATAATGTCTTATAACAGTTACATAGTAACATAGTATTGGAGGTTGTATAAAACATGTCCATCTATCTAGTCCAACCTTATACCCACCCATAATGTCTGTTAACGTTACATATAAACTAGTATTGGAGGTTGTAAAAAGACATACGTCTCTAGTCCAACCTTTATACCCTACCCAAATGTCTGTATAACAGTTCCATAGTAACATAGTATTGGAGGTTGTATAAAGACAATCCGTCCATCTAGTCCAACCTTATACCCTACCCATAATGTCTGTATAACAGTTACATAGTAACATAGTATTGGAGGTTGTATAAAGACAACACGTCCATCTATTCCAACCTTTATACCCTACCCATAATGTCTGTATAACAGTTACATAGTAACATAGTTGTGGAGGTGGTATAAAGACATACGTCCATCTAGTCCAACCTTTATAATCCCTACCTAATGTCTGTATAACAGTTACTAGTAACATAGTATTGGAGGTTGAATAAGACATACGTCCATCTAGTCCACCTATACCCTAACCATATATATACCTAGCCTATCCACCTATACCTACCATAGTCTGTATAACAGTTACATAGTAACATAGTATTGGAGGTTGTATAAAGACACACTCCATCTAGTCCAACCTTTATACCCCACTACCATAATGTCTGTATTACAGTTTACATAGTAACATAGTATTGGAGTTTGTATAAAGACATACGTCCATCTAGTCCAACCTTTATACCCTACCCATAATGTCTAGATAACAGTTACAAGTAACATAGTATTGGAGGTTGTATAAAGACATACGTACGTCCATCTATCAACCTTTATACCCTCCCCATAATGTTCTGTATAACAGTTACTAGTAACATAGTATTGGAGGTTGTATAAAGACATATTCCATCTAGTCCAAAAAATACTTTATATAACATTATTAATAATAATACTACATACCATACCACTATATCACCCCCTACCTACCCATAATGTCTGTATAAACAGTTACATTAAACTAGTATTGGAGGTTAATAAAGACATACGTCCATCTAGTCCAATCCACCTTATTACCCTACCCATAATGCTCTTATAACAGTTACATAGTAACATAGTATTGGAGGTTGTATAAAGACATATACTCCTCATCTAGTCCAAACCTTTACATTAAATTATAATAATAAAAACCTCCTTACTACACATATACTTACTATTTATATCTCTCTCATATTTTTTACCCACCCTTTTTAATCTTATTTTTTTCCCTATGTCTGTTATTTGTACATGTCTCTGTTATTGGAGGTTGTATAAGACATACGTCCATCCAGTAGTCCAACCTTATACCCTACCCATAATTTTCTGCTGTACAGTTACTAGTAACAAGTATTGGAGGTGTATAAAGACATACGTCCATCTATTCCAACTTATACCCTACCCATAATGTCTGTATAAAGTTACATAGTAACATAGTATTGAGGTTGTATAAAGACAACAGTCCGTCTAGTCCAACCTTTATACCCTACCCATAATGTCTGTATAACAGTTACATATATACATAGTATTGGAGGTTGTAAAAAGACATACGTCCATCTAGTCCAACCTTTATACCTACCCAAATTCTGTCTTAACAGTTAATATATAATAGTATTGGAGGTTGATAAAGACATACGTCCATCTAGCCAACCTTATACCCTACCATAATGTCTGTATAACAGTTACATAGTAACATGTATTGGAGGTTGTATAAAGACATACGTCCATCTAGTCCAACTTTATACCCTACCCATAAGGTCTGTATAACAGTTACATAGTAACATAGTATTGGAGGTTTGTATAAAGAATACGTCCATCTAGTCCAACCTTTTAAACCCTACCATAATGTCTGTATAACAGTTACATAGTAACATAGTATTGGAGGTTGTATAAAGATATACGTCCATCTGTCCAACCTTTATACCCTACCCATAAGTCTGTATAACAGTTACATATTAACATAGTTAGAGGTTGTATAAAGATATACGTCCGTCTAGTCCAACCTTTATACCCTACCCATTAATGTCTGTATAACAGTTACATATTAACATAGTATTGGGTTGTATAAAAATAGACGAGTCCGTCTAGTCCAACCTTTATACCCTACCATAAGTGCCTTATAACAGTTACATAGTAACAGTATTGGGAGGTGTTAAACATACGTCCGTCTAGTCCAACCATATACCCTACCCATAATGTCTGTATACAGTTTACATAGTAACATAGTATTGGAGGTTGTATAAAGCATACGTCCGTCTAGTCCAACCTTTATACCTACCATAATGTCTGTTAAAACACAGTTACATTGTAACATAGTATTGGGGTTGTATAAGATACGTCCGTCCGTCCAACCATTATACCCTACCCATATGTCTGTATAACATTACTGTACGTATTATTGGTAGGTGTGTATAAATAATTACGTCCTCTATCCACCTTTATATACGCCTTGACCCTAATGTCTGTATACAGTTACATATTAGACTATATGATGTGTAATACAGACATAGCGTTATGCTCAGTCCACCTTTATACCCTACCGTAATGTCTGTATAAACAGTTACATAGTAACATAGATTGGAGGTTGTATAAGACATACGTCCGTCTAGTCCAACCTTTATACCCACCTATAATGTCTGTATAACAGTTACATGTAACATAGTATTGGAGGTTGTATAAAGACATACGTCCGTCTAGTCCAACCTTATACCCTACCTATAATGTCTGTATAACAGTTACTAGTAACATAGTATTGGAGGTTGTATAAAGACATACGTCCTCTAGTCCAACCTTTATACCCTACCCATAATGTCTGTATAACAGTTACATAGTAACATAGTATTGGAGGTTGTATAAAGACATACGTCCATCCAGTCCAACCTTATACCCTACCCATAATGTCTGTATAACAGTTACATAGTAACATAGTATTGGAGGTTGTATAAAGACTACGTCCATCCAGTCCAACCTTTATACCCTACCCATAAGTTCTGTATAACAGTTACATATACATAGTATTGGAGGTTGTTAAAGATATACGTCCGTCTAGTCCAACCTTTATACCCTACCCATAATGTTCTATATAACAGTACATAGTAACATAGTATTGGAGGTTGTATAAAGACATACGTCCATCCAGTCCAACCTTTATACCCTACCCTTAATGTCTGTATAACAGTTTACATAGTACATAGTATTGGAGGTTGTATAAAGACATACGTCCGTCTAGTCCAACCTTTATACCCTACCCATAATGTCTGTATAACAGTTACATAGTAACATAGTATTGGAGGTTGTATAAAGACATACGTCCATCTAGTCCAACCTGTATACCCTACCCATAATGTCTGTATAACAGTTACATATACATAGTATGGAGGTTGTATAAAGACATAGGTCCATCTAGTCCAACCTTTATACCCTACCATAATGTCTGTATAACAGTTACAAGTAACATAGTATTGGAGGTTTGTATAAAGACATAGTCCATCTAGTCCAACCTTTATACCCTACCCATAATGTCTGTATAACAGTTACACAGTAACATAGTATTGGAGGTTGTATAAAGACATACGTCCATTAGTCCAACCTTATACCCTACCCATAATGTCTGTATAACAGTTACATAGTAACATAGTATTGGAGGTTGTATAAAGACATACGTCCATCTAGCCAACCTTTATACCCTACCCATATGTCTGTATACAGTTACATATAACATAGTATTGAGGTTGTATAAGACATCGTCCTATCTAGTCCCAACTTTTTATACCCTACCCATAATGTCTGTATAACAGTTACATAGTAACATAGTATTGAAGGTTGTATAAAGACATACGTCCATCTAGTCCAACCTTTATACCCTACCCATAATGTCTGTATAACAGTTATATAGTAACATAGTATTGGAGGTTGTATAAAGACATACATCCATCTAGTCCAACCTTTATACCCTACCCATAATGTCTGTATAACAGTTACATAGTAACATAGTATTGGAGGTTGTATAAAGACATAGGTCCATCTAGTCCAACCTTTATACCCTTCTCTTTAACCCTACCTTACAGTTGATCCAGAGGAAGGCAAAAATAAAAAAACATCTAAAAAGGGGGAAATACCTTCCTGACTCCATATGGCGATCGGATTGCATGATTGGTTGCAGGTAACCATGGCTGCTTTTACTGCGAATGACCGTGAGTCGTCTTAGACCAACAATTACCTGGTGTTTATTAGCCTTAAAGGAGAACTAAACCCAATTTTTCATACTCCAGAATCTGAAAACAACCCCCCTTAAAAACCCCAATAAGCTATAAAATCCCACTTCAGTAAATTGTATTAAAGTAAATATAAGCCTGTTAAGAACTGGATGAAGTATCTGTGTGTCAGACCACACCTCCTCACAAGTCACATGCTTCCTTGCTTTATCTGTCCAGTAAAAGGATTGGCTAGAGATTATTAATGGGTGTGACCAACTGTAACAAGTTTCTGCCATAGCTAAGGACTGAGCATGTGCAGAACATAATGGGCGTTGACCAAACTGAGTGATACTAGAATGCTGTGAAGTAAAGCACAAACCATATGTTATTTAGGTAAATTTCCCAGCACCCGTATCAAAATGAGAGGCAAGACACAGATTACTGGGTTTATATCAAGTTCTGCCTTCTGGTTCAGTTTTGTTCTGTGGCTTTAGTTGTCCTTTAAAAAGCTGATGTTAAGGGTAAAAATGCCCTTTTAAAGATATAGGCCACTCATTAGCTAATATGAAATGACTTGGAACATATGGGGTTAAATGACCAGCAATCCCTGCCATGTTTATTGTCTTCACCAGGTCATTGCAGTACTGATTAAATGTTAACCCTTTGTTTCAATCAGTACAGCTCTTACCTAATGTAGAGGGTAGAACCCTCCATGTAGAAAGGGTCACAGTACTTTCTACTATAGCAACTGTAATGGAAAGGTATCATTATACATAGCTCATTACTGCCCTCTAGTGATAGCAATAAGAAAGCGTTCTGTTTATTCCATGTGTTCTAGGTTCCTCCCATACCCTATCTTTAGTCTTCAAAAGTAATTATCATTATTATTATTATTGTGGATTTACATAGCGCCAACATCTTCCGTGTCGCTTTACAAATGCATTAATATACATGAGGAAAACATACATGTTACATACAATAGTATTGGAAGTAATACACAGTGCAAATAAATTAAGTGCTGGTCCAGCAGCATTCATTACTGTGGTACAATAGGATGGAGGGCCCTGCCCAAGAGCTTACAGTCTAGAGGAGATGGGGATGAGACATAAGGTGACAGATCAGTATCTGTAACTAAGTTGTCAGTGGATTATAACTAGTCGGTCTGTGATGGGTCAGTAAGAGGGGTAGAAGTGTCCAGGTCCAGGTCCAAATTGAGAAAGACAGTCGGATGACTAGCGAAACGTCTTCCAGAACTAAACTTCAAGTCCAGTTGATCTAACTGAATACATCAGATATATTTTGCTTCTTTGTTTCTTTTTTATTGTACAAACCTGAACATTTATAGGGTGTGTGTAAAGATTTTATATTCGCTGTATCCACACAGACAAACATCCTTACACGTAGTTCTTTTTACTAGTAAATTATAATAAGGGTGGTCAATAAGAAGTCTAAATTTATTCAATACGTTTATATAGAATTTAATATAATTTGCTTAGGAGACTAGTATACAGATCAAGGATGTCTACAGGACTATTCTATGCAGGGGAATTGAACAACATAGGAAAATTTTTAAATATATTTTATTACAATACAGCAGCCTGTATAGAATTCAAACAGGCAGAGCTGTCGGACCATAATCATTAGAGACATTTACATATTTAACAATTAACAGTAACTACTTGTTCATGAAAGGATTGCTATACACAGAGCTATTGGAGACGAAATCCAAATCCTTTCCTCATTACCGTCCTATAACACAAGAAAATACAATTTACTCTGGTTAATGGTAAAAGGTTTTATTTTAGAGAAAGAAAATATTTTTCCAAACACATTTTCCATTTTCTGATGTACAGTTAGTGTTGAACCTTTATTTAAAAAAAACAAAAAGTTACCATATTCCCAATAAGAAAATGGTTTCACTTTGGAAATTCTTTCTTCCGGTGATTATTTTTTACATGTGAAGTAAGATGGTGGTTTTGTGCAAAACATTTCCCGCATTCCACACAGGAATATGGTTTCTCTCCCGTGTGAATTCTCATATGAATCTTAAGTAGAAGGCCTTTTGTAAAAGTTTTCTCACATACAGTACAGCTAAATGGTTTCTCTCCTGTGTGAGTTCTCATATGCATGGTAAGCATGTTGCGATATGTATAACATTTCCCACATTCAGAACAACTAAATGGTTTCTCTCCTGTGTGAGTCCTTTTATGCTTACTAAGATCGGAGCTTTGTTTAAAACATTTCCCACATACAGGACAAGAATATGGTTTCTCTTGTGTGTGGGTTCTCTTATGTAATGTAAGGTACCAGTTTTGTGCAAAACTTTTCCCGCATTCAGAACAAAAGAATGGTTTCTCTCCTGTGTGAGTTTTTTGATGTTCAGTAAGTGAGTAGTTTCGAGAAAAAGATTTTCCACATTCAGAACAAGAGAATTTCTTCTCTTGTGTGTGGCATCTTTCGTGTACTACAAGGTGATAGCTTTGTGCAAAACATTTCCCACATTTAGAACAAGAATATGGTT
>JAACNH010001601.1:0-66113 GCA_019447015.1 Hymenochirus boettgeri | reverse complement strand
CTCTCTTACAGTTATTAACAGTATTAATTTACTGAATCTATTTACTTGTATAATCGTATAAATAACCAAGTACAAAGAACTTTAATGTTTAAAAGGGGAAGATTTGTACTGAAGCTTGGAAATGGATTTTTATTTGGTTAAAGCAGACAATAAATAGGATTGCTCTAGTTCCTATTTTTGCCCGAAAGTTGTTTGCTGAAGAGGGGGTGTGTGTGTGTGTGCATGTGTGTTAATGAACTTCCTGCGCCTGTCAGTGATGGAACTGGACACTGTTTATCACCTACAGGTTCTCCACTAATCACCTATCTAGGGCCATGTAGCGAGTTAATCCCTAGTAAACACAGGTGGAGGGTATTGGGTAAATATATTTTTAATTGATGTGAAGTGTGGAAAGTTCTTTTGTTCTCCTTACAGTGAAATCTACTGTGTGCAGATTTTGTTAAAGAAAAATGAAAGTACAGCGTTTAGGGAACTTGATCTGCGTTCCGCTCATCCATTCCTGTTCTTATAGGGAACCAAACTAAAGTCTAACAAGTGCAGGTTCTTCCCATTGTAACGTGAGCGGGATATATGCTTCTATATTTGTAACTGGTGATAATGTCTTACTGTAAAGAATCCTGTCTGTGATTCTGCCTTTCTTCCATGATCAAAGTCTTAGAGAAGATGCAATAGACATTGAATGTAATGTTTTATCCAAATAATCAGCCAGAACAAATGACGCCAGAAATTTCCAGCCGTGTGGCAGGGATGGGGAAATAAAACGGGCATTATTTTTACTAGTTTATTTTATTGTTTCCCCCCCCCCCATGCTTTTGAGGTTTAACAAGCCCTTCTAAACACATACAGTAAAACTACAGTTAAACCAATAGTCTGCTTCATATTCTAATTGAAATACTGACCAGCCTTTCATTGTAAGCTCATTATATAGGTCAGGAATGTCTAAATTCCGTCCCTCCTAGATGTTTTAAAAGTAAAATGTCCTGCATTCTGCTACCAAGGAATGCTGGGAGTTGTAGTTTTCGAACCTCTGAAGGGCCACAGATTGTGCATCCCTGATAAAGGTGTGGAATAACTCACATGGAGCTCCGAAAGACCTTCACAGTCCCAGAAACTAAAGGTGGCGGGCATAATTAACCCATCCCCACAACTAGTTACTGTTCTAGAACAGGGAGTATTAACAGCACTGATCTCTTACCACAAAGTTGGGGTTGGAAGAGTGAGCCCACACACTGAAACAAGTCACTTCCCTCACACATAGATCCTTCCGTCCACCCATTAACACAATGCAACAGCACAAGTGCGTGGAAATCGCTTGCAGAGTACGCAGCAGGTTGCCATCCTTTTGTGGCCTCTGCGATTTCAATTTAGTTAACATTTTCTTTTATTGTCTCACTAGTGTCTGGCCTTGGTGCAGAGGCGCCCACCTATTTAACCTACATTTGAATTCTTTAGAAGATCACAACAGTGTTTTCTCCAGAACTCTGGACCCACGTGATGTCCCTTCTGTACAGGGTTTGATCCTGTAACCCTGCCTAACGAATAAGGCCTTGATTGGCTCTTGTTTATTTTGTAGCCAAACAATAGAATGTCTGGATTACATTTGCTGCTGCAAACGTCCACTGATCCAGTGGAGAAAGGATTGCTGGGAGCTAGCACCCCAGGTCTGGTTTTAATCAGAAAAGAACAGGTCCAGGTCACGTGATGGCCCAGCAAGCAGGACAGGGGACTACATTAAACACTGACTTTACTGAGCTGCTGATGCTTTTGTTAAATTGTAAGAAGTTGGTGCACAATTGTTGGGGAATTTACTGGGTAAATGTTAAACGTTTAGCATAGCCTGTGGTTTATAAGTAATGCTGGCACTTCATTCGCAGATGTTATAATTACACAGAACATTCTTTACTCCTTTACATGATGGTTAATATCATGTGTCTCGTGATTTCTAAGCAAACCATCAACTATGTGAAATAAGGAAAATTCGTTTTAACTACAAAGCAGCTGATTGGACAGTCCCTGGTTCTCTTTGGATAAGCAGGTCTTTGGTTAGGAGTTACTTAGAAAGAGAAGAGTGTCCGGTTAGTTTGCTGTGTTACATCTCTTTTCCCCATTCATATGCATTTGACATTGATGTCCCATGCAGAATTAAAGCCAGTTTATTTTGTGTAATGATACATTTGCTGTTGTGGAGCATATGCCATTTTCATTTACTGCATATTCCAGTGATTCCAGTGACTTTATATTGTTTGCACTAGTAACCTTTAGTGTTAGTAGTGTTTCTTAGGGACACACACTCTCACACACACACCCTTCCCCTTCATTAGCTAGGTGTAGTATGCAAGCAGCTTTTGAAATGTTTTTAGCACATATTCCATTCCCTTGCTGCTCTTAGGTGGTCTCCTACTCAGTTGGCAGCAGCTGTGTGACCTTTCTCCCTTGGGGCATAATTTAAGGTTTTTTCCCCCCCATTTGTGTAATCATTTACTGTAGTTTCTAAAGGTTGGGGCTGGTAGTTGCATAAAATCGTGTTCATTTTGTTGGAAACAGAGATATTTTTATGTCATTCAAGAGACATAAATAGGTGGTAAACAGGAAGTAACTTTCCATTTAATGTTTCTATTTTTGTGCACTAGTAGTAGACCCAAATATATTGCATTCATTTTGTGAGTAACATCTGCTCCTAATGAATAGGATCACCTTTAATGACCCCAGCATGGTATTGTTTTGATTAATTAGGAGGGGGAATCTGTAATATTGGGGATAATCCGCTCTAGTTTGTAGAACGGAACACCAAACTAATGCACAACAATGTTAATTCCTTATTCATTTTGGTTCTTTGGATTCTTTTGGCTTTAGTTTGGATATGGCTCATATAAATAATATTGCAATGTGATACAGGAAGGCTGACTTGTCTCTATATTATTGGAGTCAGATGCCTTTGAATGAGTAAGAATTTTCTCCTTTGCATAACTCTCCGCCCCAATGATTAAACTCTTCATACAGCTTAGTAGTTATTTACTGTAAAGCATTTGTTCGGAGGATGTTTAATAAAAATAAATAAGATTCCTGTCTGTGTCATCAGAATTATGGAAAATGAAACAAAAGCTTTAAACTGTATGGCAATTTTGCACAAGTTTGAATGGAAATAGCCGAAAGCAGTTTATTTATTACATGCAAAACATGAGCTACCTATATTTCTCAGGGAAGGTTCTAGCCACATGATTGACTAGTCTAGTTCATGTGACTTTTAGATTATAGTTCCCTATAGAGGAATCTGTCCCGAGTAGAGTCTGGTATAAACCAGGAAATGAACACTCTATGTAACATATTTGTGGCATATTTAATAAATTAAACATTTATTTGCTTGTTTACCATCTTTAAAGGAATAGTTCAATGCAATACATTTCTACATTGATTGAAGCCTGGGAGGTTAAGGAGCTATGCCTTACCTCCTGTTCTTCAATCATTGTTTGGATAGCCACGAAAGAACTTCTGAAAATCTTACCTTTCACGTGATTCAGCGGGGCCGCACTGAAATTCCCAACTGCTTCCTGCTTCTTTTCCGCTATATCATGCATTATCAGGCATGCGCGTTATAGCGTAACAGAAGCAGGAAGCAGAAGCCTTGCTATGGCTAAATAACTACTCTTAGTATATACATTGTAATATTTCCCTAAATCCTCTCCCCTTTTAAAGGTTAACTGTGGTCTCCAAACAAGTTAAGTTTAAATGAAAGGCCAGTTTCCTACCTTTAAAACGAGCCATCAACCACCTCTATACGTGCTCCACAGCCCAAGATATAAAGAAATGACTGACCAGAAAGTTAATGGGTGGGAGGCTGACATGTGACATTCCTAAGGCTTCTCCTGCACAGTACCGCCGGCGAGCACAGCCTCAGATACCCTCAGTGTGTGAGAGAGACAGGAAGTCCCTCCTCCTCCTCCTCTCTGCTATGTGAAGTCCTGACGGAGTAGGTAAGGGAATCTACAGCCCATCTCTCCCACTATGTGAAACCGCCTTTTCAGTGGGGCTTTTGCACACAAGTGGGCGGGGTCACATGGGGATGTAAGAGAATGGGCCAAGGGGGCCTGCAAATGGATGGAACATGGGGTCCATGATTGGGAGGGACCAGGGCGGCTGCAAAGGGGAGGAAGAGATACAGGGCAGATTAACTGACATGGTTTCAGAGCAGGAAGCAGGAAGTGCAGGGGACCTGGTGATGCTGCTGCCATATCACACACAAAAATGGAAATATCTTTAAAACTATGCAAAATAAACAATGAAAATAAATTGCAAAAATTCTCAGGAGAGCAATTCCTATCAATTTACCTAAAGTCATTTTTGGGCCACAGTTCCCCTTTAAGCAGAGATGTCAGTATTTTGAAATAGTTTAAGTCTTGATTTTCTTTCCTTTTTTCTCCTTCTGCCACTAAATGAACACTGGGTGCTCCGTAAATATGGGACCCTGTTAGCCGGTCTTTGCAAACAAGAATGACATCATGAACCTCCAGATCAGTGTCTGTTACTGCCCTTTCAGTTTGAGAGGTGTTGTGTGCAATCATTAGTAGTCTTAGGTATAATTACTTCTCCTTTAAGGTTTCACAAAGTAGCTGCATGTAATGTGATCTGTTTCCTAGAAATGTGGACTGTTTCTAGAGAGTGTGGCCTCCAGCAGGCGCATGGATTTTTTTTCTCCCCCTTACTTAATACCAGTCTGTTTTCTTAACTCTGCCAAACTGCAGCCAGTAAAGCTGGGTACACACTATCAGATCCTTCCTTCCTCCTGACCAACCAGTCAAAGGTGGCAGAGGCCAACAGTTCGCGTGACTGATTGTGCGGTCCCATAGGGATCCGCACAATCCCCTGTGATTTACCAGCAGACCCATTCGTCCGATCTGAAAGAAGGGATGACCGAACACGGTCACTGCAAAAACCAGCGCAGATTTTCTCCAGGCAATCGACCGATACATGGAAGTATCAGTCAGTTGGGCCGAAAATCTGTGTACCCAGCCTTAAGGTTGCCATACACTACAAAAGGTTATTATGATTATAATTACAATCTTAAACCGACCAATACTTTGATAGACGGTTGTACATTGTTAATGGCACGTAATAATAATAATGGCACGTAGATGTACCATACATATTGTTCAATTTGTTTTTTGGTTAATGTTGTATGTCGTTATTGGAAGGTTACATTATATTTACATTTAATCAGAATTGCAGAAAAGGTCTTTTCCGATCTTAATTACGGTCGATATTACAATCTAATGTTGTATAATAAGATCAGGAAAATGTAAAATTTTTCGGCCAATCAACTGAAATGTCGGCTTGTACATAAAATTGGCCTAATGTATAATCACCTTTAGACATTCTAGCATCAAATCTGTTCTGATATAAGAGTATTGGGGATTATTAGAAACATCTCGGGCTGTTTGATTTTGTTTATTTCCTCCGAGGAATTTTACTTGTCTTTTATCCTGAACTCTTCATTAACATGATGGTTTCCCAGGCAGTTAGACTGAAATAGAATCTAGCCTGGTGTCAGCTGCTGTGCAGATATTCTGCTTTGTGTGTATAAGGAAAGTTTGGAGGCTTGTGACTGTACTTGGAATGTCACTGTTCAATGCTGCCTTGTTATCTCGCAGTTAGATCCTTTAGAAATAAGATAAGGAAGAAGACAAATGGACATTCTTAGTCTGTGGTTACAGTAATGTATAGACCATGTGCCTCATGTTGCTCAAGCAACATGAATTTCATGTGAGGCCCGTGTGTCCCCTGAAGGGTTTCCTATAGGAAATGACCGTTACAAGGTTTTGCCATTGCTCTGTGTAATAATTAACCTGCTGTGTAAGGAATTTACAGCTAAGGAAGGCAAGATGAACCTGTTTAACACTATATGGATTAGGTTAGTAGGAGGATATAATCCGCCTCTTTCAAACAACTAATAAAGGCAAGGTGAACCTGTTTAACCAATACGGACTAGGTTAGTAGGTAGATATATTCAGTCCTTTTCAAACAAGTTTGCTTGCTTTGTGAACTTTTTGGTTAAAACATGTTCACAGTGGCTCAGTGATACAAGTTCTGGGTTCAAATCCTTCCTTGGACACAAATCTGCTAGGAGTTTGTATGTTCTCTCTGTGCTTGCACATGTTTCCTCTGGGTACTCCAGGCCTCTTTCGCAATCGTAAAAACTTAGGGTGGCCATACATATGAACGATAATAGGTAAATTCCATCGGGGAATGATGGAATTTACCTAGTAGCGTTCATGTGTAGGAGCTTTTCCCGAGTGATCGGAGTGCCGATGAACGGCTGTAGTTGGTACTACGATTGATCGGGAGTGGCAGAAAATTTCTGTTGGTCGTTATCAGGTCCCTTTACTTGAAGTTGAGCGAGCCAACTTGTGCGGTGTATGGCCACATGGCCGACCGATCGCCATACCACGTATGGGGATCATTCAAGTCGGTGTGTGCTGTTTCCACAGCATGTGTGAATAGAATGTGAATAGATTAAATTATTGTAAAGTGCTACAGAATATGTAGTGCTATATAAGAAATAAAACGCATACATACAAATGAAAAAATGATATATAGGTAAATAACCCCCTAAAACCATAAGGATTATAAAAGCTGACATATAGTACTAACAGCAAAATGTTATTTTCCCGTTTTCCTCTGCTTTCCAAACCCGCGTACTCAGAGGAGGTAGGGGAATAAAGTTGTGTGACTGCTAACCAGAGAAACCAAGAATTAAGCTGGCCATTAACGTTAGCGATATTAGGTAAACGGAATTATGAGATTTTCCTAATATCGGCAGGGTGTAGGGGCCAAGACCGTAATGCCAGCGAACAGCCATAGTCGGCATTACGATCGGTTGGGAAAGACGGAAAATTTCCGTCAGTTGATATCCGATTTCTTTACTTTAAGTAAATGAGCGACCGACCTCCACACCGCATATGGGCGATTGGTCAAGTTCACGTGTGTAGTTTCCATCGACAAAGTGATCTGTCGGCTGCATGTAAATCGCATATGCCAATATGCAGTTTTTCATTTGAGGGGTGGAGCTGCCCTTTTAATAATTTTGTTTAATGAATATTGTTCTCCCAAGCAGACATTCAGGGAAATTCACCCAGAGTGCTCGCTCTGTGGGCAAATCTCCCCAAAGGGATTCACCTGGGGGAATCTCACCCACACATAAGTATTTAACTTCAGCTGGCATTAAATAGCCGCGCACCTCCGGGAAATAGTTTTGTGGCAGCTGCGCATGTCTCTTCCGATACTCACGTAGCCCCTATAGGCAACCAAGGTTACAGTTTCGCTAACCAATTAAAGAATAAAACCAATTGAAAATTGGTTAGTGGGACATTAACCACTTAAGAGAGTGCTTTGGCTCCTCAAAAGGATTTTCCTGACCAGAATTCTAACATGATCAGTGTTCTCCCCAGAATTTTATTCCAGCTAGGTGGTATGAAAAAAGTAGCTGGTTGGGATGGGGAAATTTGGTGGTGGGGAAAAATGTGCACTGCATGATGCTCATTATATAGGTCAGGGATGTCTAACTTTCGTCCTACTATAGGTTTAAAAACTGACTCCTAGCACTCTAGTTGTAGAATCCAGGGAGTTGTAGTTCTGCAACATCTGCAGGTAGTTGTAGTTCTTCAACATCTGAAGGTAACCCAGATGTAACATGGCAGCACAAGCACATGTGCCACCATTTTGTGGCCTTAGGGATCTTGGAAAAGCTTGTTACGATGTGCTAAATTAATCTTGCAAGTATAAAAAAGGGGTCTGGACTGGGCAGTTTTGGTGGGAGTTTTTACTGACCTATTTTCACACCTATTAAACCTACATCTAAATTCTTTTAAATCACAATTGTTCTCTCAAGAAATGTTTTTCCAGCCGGGTGGCATGAAAAAGTAGCCAGGTTGGATGGGGAGAGAACACTGATGATATTTATGAAGACCAAACATGTCCAAGCAAGTGACCCAACTTTGAATTGCTCTCTGGGTATTGTTTGGTCAATTGGGCAAGTAATAGCATTTTTAGTCGGATACTGCATGATCTTGCATGAGGAGGGACCCATGTTCCTTATCTGCAAATGGTTCTGCCTAAATAAGTGTGCTTTATTAATGCTAGGCCACACTGTTCCGTTTTCTCGTGTCTGTTCTGGTAAATGTATTTCTTATTCTGTTAGTAAGATTATAATTAAAGAATGTTACCGTGCCCTTTTATAAAGAATAAAATTGGCATAAAAATATTTCAGGTAACGGTCTATAAATTGAGCTCTCTATACGGTTTCCTAAAGGTGCTGTAATTTCTCTCCCTTAGTGGGGACTAAATGTTTCCAGACAACATTGCCCCAGTAGAAAGAGCACATTAACAAAGATACAAAAATCTGTGTCTCACCTCTTCCTTTGCTGTGGATGCTGGGTGATTTAGGGAAAAAAAAACAGTGGGGACTAGGGGTCAGCTCCCATAATTCACCATATCTGGGAACTCCCAGCTAAGAGTACGCAGTACGCTTCACAGGAAGCTTTAGCTTTGCTTCCTGGAATCTAACAACCAATTATGTTAAAGCTCAGAGATCATCTGACAGAACACAGATTTCAGTGCAGTATTTTTATAAACACATGACACAATTATCCTGTCCCTAACAATGATAAATTAATTTGCATTTCATAAAAAAATAAAAGTAATCTTTGTAGTTTTACAGCATGGCTGTAAGAAACAGAATGTTAACATTTCAGTTAACAAATAGTATTGGTATGGCAAATCATGGCAAATCATACCTGCAGCCTCCTATACTGTGTCTTGCTAAAAGGAAAGCTTTCTATCTTTATAAGGGTTATAAGCATACGGTTATAGAAGCAAAAAGTTGGTCTTTGATCTTTTGCTAGAAACTCTATGCATAGAGACTGAATACTAAAGTCAGGGGGTGTGGCTGTTTAAAGCCAAGATGGGCTATCGGTTGTACTGGTACTGGCCTTCTTTGTTACAGAATTTATTACTTACGTGTACTAAATGCAACTTACTAGAGAAGAACTTTTCAATGTATAGGTGTTCTGGGGAGAAAAGTGTTAACATTAGGATTGGAAAATGTAAGTCTATTTTTCCTTTAAAGTACATACACACGTGCAATTGCTGGGGGCAACCTGCAACACATGATTTGTTTGAACATCATTTTCGGCCAACGATTGTGTCGGGTATAGGCACTTCGGTTGGGCCTTGTTGATGATCCACCTGGTGTATCTGTCAACGAGACCTGAATGTCTTTTACAGCGGAAGAAGCGCCCATACAAAGCACAATCATCTCCCAAAACTGACATGCATACACAGCGTATGAGCGTATACAGAGGGTCCGTATGAGGCTTTGGTTTAATGAATTTTATTTTCCATATGCTTTGATGTAGGAAGACATATTTTATTTATTGCATTGAAAAAATGTGAATTTTTATTTTTAAGTCTGTTGTTTGTCTTTAGACCGAATATACTATATTAAACCCTGATATGCAAGTGAACCTATTTATTTTATATCCATAAACTGGTTATTTATACAGCACTGAAAATTAAAATGTTTGCAGCATTGAAGAAACGAGTTGCTTTGGTTATAGCAGTCTTCTGTATATGTGTGGCACACTGCTGGTAAATTGTATTAAAATTTTAAAACAGGACGACAGGAAATGGCAGCAAAAGTATCAGCTCCCTATAGTATAGTATACGGTGCCGATAAAAATCCAACGGAAATTTTCCATTGGGACCAATTGCTTACAATGCCGATGGCATCATTTGCTGAAAATTAACAGCCACCTTCAAGTCTTGATTCATCCTATAAGCTAAAAATGTCACCTTGCAGACATCACTCTATTGTTAGAACAAGTGCTAACTGCTGAGTCATTTGCACAAAATTTTGTTTTAATACTTTAACCTTATAGAAAAGTTGTGAAGGTGTGAAAGCAGACAATATGCCACGCTTCCTAACAAACCACAATTTGCTTTTATTTCTGTTTGTTTTTATAGGAGTTTGCAGCACTTACGAAAGAGCTAAATATCTGCCGAGAGCAACTTCTCGAGAGAGAGGAAGAGATAGCAGAACTGAAGGCCGAAAGAAACAACACAAGGGTGTGTAAAAGATCTGGAGGACTTGCTTTTTATAAAATAGGTGGTGGTTTTTAAGATGGAGAATTTTCATATCTAAAAAATGTGATGTCCTTGTCTCCAGCTCTTGTTAGAACATCTGGAGTGTCTGGTCTCTCGGCATGAAAGGTCCCTCAGAATGACAGTAGTAAAGAGACAAGCACAATCACCTGCTGGGGTGTCTAGTGAAGTTGAGGTCCTGAAAGCTCTAAAATCCCTGTTTGAACATCACAAGGCTTTGGATGAAAAGGTAATTGTGATAAGTGATGATTTTGCACATGGTTTGTGTGTATGTATAAACATAATTATGTGTATATTATGTATACGTACATAATATAAGATAACGATATAAGGAAAACAAGGTAGGATGCTTAATTGTTGGCTTTTCTTCTGTGAAAGACTCAAATTTTATTAAAGGGTATTTCCACCCCCTATGGAGCCCAACTACAATAGTTATACTTATAAAAGCTATCTGGTTCTCCTTATTTTCACAATTGACTTGCCAAAAAATTAAGGATGCACACAAAAGCATTTACAATATTTGTAATATGTATATGTTGTGTGGTAAATGTGTAATATTGAATCAAAGTAAATTGGAAGTTCTACAAGCTCTTTACAAGCTTGTGCATGTGTAGAAGAGGCATTTTGGGGAAGAGCAGTCCATTATTGGTCATGACTGACTGTTAAGCTGGGTACACACCGTAGGATCCTTCTGCCTCTTGCAACCTATCGGCCAAGACAAAAGAAGGTCTGCCGTGGTAAAAGTAGCCACAATATGTATAAAATAGGCTGTTGTACATCCATATTAAAGTGCAACTAGAGACCAAAAATAGAATACATACTAAAAGTAAACATGATTGACAGTTTTGTTCTGGAGAGCGGGGACAGAAATATTGCAGTGATAAAAATAGAGAACCTGAGAGTATTTTTCGAAGTAAAGATATATTATACAGTATATATAATATCCAGTACTCAGGTTCCGTATTCCCCTCCCTGCCATATCTGACTAAACTGTGAGGGCAATCCTACTAATTTTTTAGGGCAAGCATGCTTCGTAATCACAACGAAGCAGCACTGGAAAAGTTAGTTTCCCACCATGCAATTCACATATATCCACTGTTAAAACTTGCATACATTTCAGGTAACTACACGCTGTTGAAGAGTTTATGATAATAGGGCACTTGATTAACCGATTTAAAAGACAATTATACTCTAAAAATTAACTATTTGAAAATGGAAAGTACCTGGGGCAGGGAGGTCGGATTCATTATTCCTACCTCACAATATCGTTTTGTTGAGGAGCTACAGCACGTACAGTTTCATTTGCCAGGCTAGTCCTGGACTATTCCTTTTTTAAAGATAGAGCTGAAGCCAGGAGGAAGACTGGCAGAATCCGTTTTCTTTGGGCTGGTGCTCCTCACAAAAACAATATTGGGAGGTAGGAATTACTTGTCCTAGATCCCTGTCCCAAGTACTTTTCAGTTTAACTGTTTTTCAAAAAATCTTTCTATACACGATCGTTCTCCTTTAATGTAAGTTCAGAGTAGATCTATAAAGAATTAGGTGACAGATGAACAAAATGATGGTACATTGATAGACAGGAAGACTGCTAGCTCCTAGTAATGGGCAATTTATATGTGTATATTCCCTTTATTTTACACGTTTACCCAGACCTGACTAGTTTTACTTTACTCCAGGTGAGAGAGAGGTTGCGAGTCGCCCTAGAAAGGTGTAGCTTATTGGAAGAAGAATTGTCTGTAACCCACAAAGAGGTAAGACCACATTGAAACATCTGTTCATGATTTGGATATTTGCAGCAATTTGTCTATATCGGGCTTTTATTAAACTTATAAAAGTATTTGCTTTGCAAATCCTTTTCTGATGTTCTCTGGCCAGTTTAAAACACAATTTATTGTATTTTCTAATGTAAGTGCAAACCCTGGAGAGGTCTGGAACTCGTGTACTGAATGGGACTAATACAAATGAGTCTCTTTTCAGCTGATGATTACAAGAGAACAACATATTCAGAAAAAGATACACCATGACGGTACAGTGGACATCAATCACCAGCAAGAAAATGCACTTAACACTAATGGAATGGTGAGAACTTTCCTAATCATTGTGTTTGTTTGTATGTAAAAGGTGCATTTCACACTTGTAGTGTATCCATGCAGTGTATGCTTTGGCTAAGGCCACATTGCAACGCATGTTAATGAAGTAAGTTGGAACGCATGTGACTTGCTAAAAATGATGGTATTCGCTCCAAAAACGGATTGCAGTGCACACAGTGAGACCACCAGGGATTGTAAATGCTAATGTGGCCTATCCCTAACAGAAAAAGATTTGACAGGTCAATCCCTTTACATTGATTTCTTTTTTTTAATACAATATTCAGCAGCGCAGTATAATAGGCTGGATATTGAGTCAGTCATTGCTTTGTATACATAACAGAGGTCCTCGGATGGCTCTTTAAATAATGAAGACCTTTCTAAGGTGATTGAGCTCCAGGAGATCATAGAGAAGCAAACCAAGGAGCAAGGGCAAATGAAGGAACGTCTGGTTGTTCTTTCAAACCGGGTAACAGAGCTTGAGGAAGATCTGGAGACTGCAAGGAAAGACCTGATCAAGTCTGAAGAGATCAACACTAAACTCCAGCGGGATGTACGAGAGGTAAGGGAGAATTCTGTCATTGGTGGTTGGTCTCGCAAGAAGGAGAAAATGTACAACCTTATTGATAAGGAGGGTAACGTCTTACTGAATAAATTGTAACTTGGAAAATATATTATCTAAGTTGGTTGTGGATCTTGCACAGGCTATGGCCCAAAAGGAGGACATGGAGGAGAGAATCACGACACTAGAGAAACGCTACCTCTCCGCGCAGCGGGAAGCCACCTCTGTGCACGACCTTAATGATAAACTTGAAAATGAAATCGCTAATAAGGAGTCGATGCTCAGACAGGTAATAATAATCTCACTCTAAATCCGGGTCAATTTAAATTATTAAGGGAAATTGAGGGACTTGACCATGCAGACAGATTAGAAAAGTTAGGGCTGTTTATAATGGAGAACTACCTACCAGCAGATGTGGTTATGGCAAGTTTGTTGCATAGCTTCAAGAGGGGGCTGGATAAGCATCTAAAATTATTTAAAATTTGAAATATTAAAAATTATTAGTAAGTAGGGTTCATGGGTAGACTAAAAAAGTTTACCTCTAATTACTATGTAACTGTTATACAGACATTATGGGTAAGGTATAACGGTTGGACTAGATGTGCGTATGTCTTAATACAACCTCCAATACTATGTTACTATGTAACTGTTATACAGACATTATGGGTAGGATATAAAGGTTGGACTAGATGGACGTATGTCTTTATACAACCTCCAATACTATGTAGTTATGTAACCGTTATACAGACATTATGGGTAGGGTATAAAGGTTGGACTAGATGGACGTATGTCTTTATACAACCTCCAATTCTATGTTACTATGTAACTGTTATACAGACATTATGGGTAGGGTATAAAGGTTGGACTAGATGGACGTATGTCTTAATACAACCTCCAATACTATGTTACTTTGCAACTGTTATACAGACATTATGGGTAGGGTATAAAGGTAGGACTAGATGGACGTATATAGACCCTGATAGACTTGGGGGCTTATGTGCTAAAATTCTCTTAAAGTCGTTCTAAACATTTAAACTTGCCTTAGTGTGACCTAAAGAAGGATTTGCTGCAGTGGTTTCCTGAGAGCGAACTGCACAGCCTCTGCAATACTATATACTATTGAAATTGCACAGGTTTTGGCAAAACATTTAAGACCAGACACATTGCTAATGATAAACTTTCCTAAACATAGCCAGTTTTACTGAAAGGGCGCAGTCTTAAACCAGTGCACATAGCTCTGATCGCTGCCAATGCCGAAGGTTAGCACGTTAGTGGTTTTCCAACCTTCAAACAGAAAAAAAATCCCCCAAAAAAGGACAAACCTGTTAACACCTTCATCCCAAGCCTTATTCACTTATAGGGAATAAACCATTAGTCTATGGAGAGACGATAAAGAAATGTACCTAATGAATGTTGTGTATTGTGAACTCAGAGTGAAGAAAAGAACCGGCAGATTCAGGAACGACTTGAACTGGCTGAGCAAAAGCTGCAGCAGACTCTACGGAAAGCAGAAACCCTGCCAGAGGTGGAGGCTGAGCTGGCACAGCGTGTGGCCGCACTATCAAAGGTAAATAGATTGATCACATGTCTAGGAGGGTTGGTTGTGCTCTGTCTCCACATTTTAATTTCTCTCTCTTCACTCAGCAGATGGTTAATGTTTGGAGCTGGTTTATTCATTGTCCCACTGACAGAACTTACCCCATAGAAATTGTTCTCTTTCCAAGGGTAACATGCTGAATGTTAAAGGGATTGGGAAGAGTCCCATTCTTCTCTCACACTCTGGATTGCAGATTTCTAGTCTATAATGTATTTGATCTAAAACCTTTCTTTACCTTGCTATTTTCCTTTAAGCTCCACTGTATCTCTCATACATATCATGGATGCTTCCTATTCTCACTGCTTGGACCTTTTCCCACTATTCCTAGCTCTATTCCTGTACGCTACACTGTATCTCTCATCTCATATATACTTCCCACTCTGTCTGGAAGCTGCACTGTCTCTCACACCTCATAGATACTTCCCTCTATCCCCTGCTTTGTTCCTGTGAGCTCCATTATATCTCTCCTCTTGTATATACTTCCCTCTATCCCCTGCTCTGTGTCTATAAGCTGCACTGTCTCTCACACCTCATAGATAATTCCCTCTATCCCCTTCTCTGTTACTGTGAGCTCCATTATCTCTCCTCTTGTAGATACTTCCCTCCTATCCCCTGCTCTGTTCCTGTGATCTTTACTGTATCTCTCATCTCTGTTCCTGTGAGGTCCATTATATCTCTCCTTTCGTAGATGCTTTCCTCTATTTCCTACTCTGTTCCTGTGATCTTTACTGTATCTCTCATCTCTTAGATTCTCCCCTCTATCCCCTGCTCTGTTGCTGTGAGCTCCATTATATCTATCCACTTGTAGATACTTCCCTCTGACCCCTGCTCTCTTGCTGCGAGCTCCATTATATGTATCCTCTCGTAGATACTCCTCTCTATCCCCTGCTCTGTTCCTGTGATCTTTACTGTATCTCTCATCTCATATATTCTCCCCTCTATCCCCTGTTCTGTTCCTGTGAGCTCCACTGTATCTTTCACCTTGTAGACCTTTTTCCCACTATCCCCTGCTCTGTTCCTGTGAGCTCCAATGTCTCTCATCTCATCGATATTAATAAATAGTAACATAGTAATTGAGGTTGAATAAAGACATCCATCCATTAAGTCCAACCTATTATATGTCACATTCTCCCTCCTTAGACCATTCCCCACTATCCACATCCTTTCTGCCTACCTGCTGCTGTATATTTTTCACCTAATACTGACCTTTATGCTTGGCTGCCTCCTTTCTCCTACTTCCCACTGTGTTCCCCCAGCCTCCTCACACTTTTTATCATCCTGTGAGCATTGATAGGACATTTCTGCTTTTCTTCTGATTGATACAATTGCTTTTTGTGCACCTACTGAGCTATAACTCTGCACCTCTTTCTTCCTTTGTGTGTGTATACTGTGTAATATACTCACAGCAAGTAACGGGTTTGTCAGCATGTGCTGAATGAAACCTAGAACCGGAAACAAAGTCTAATGCGGTGTGAGTGCGTGACTGGTTCCCAATATGGGAAGGTAGATGCTGTACGTCATATGATTTTATATACGTTTACATTGGGTAAATAAGTTAAGACTTGTGAAGATAGGAAAATAAAAAATAAAAAAATTAACTTTTTGTTTAATTTGTCCTTAACCTCTTAGTTAATCAATTTGGCCAGTTAGTTAATAAATCAGTCTGAGGCTTGGCCAGACAGAAATTTTTTTGCCGACCCCATCTTCTGTCCCAATCTCTCCGCAGGTTTCAAGATGAAATCTGCAGAAAGATCGAGGCCTCATGGTGGGGAACTTCGACTGGTTCTTTCAATCGGAAGAACATAGTCCCGTGTATGGCTAGCTTTATTGTTCCTATTTAAGGCACACACAGGGTCATGGTACAAGGTCGCTTTACATAAAGCTGTCAATGTTTAAATT
Organism: Hymenochirus boettgeri; assembly: GCA_019447015.1. NCBI lineage: Eukaryota > Metazoa > Chordata > Amphibia > Anura > Pipidae > Hymenochirus > Hymenochirus boettgeri. Next base: position 49,816 of record JAACNH010001601.1, on the reverse strand, counting down.
TGAAGCCTATTAAAGCCTTTATTGTCTTCCTATCCTATTTAATTTATTAGTGACGTCTGTCTATAGGCGCTTCACACTGCAAAACCAGAGGCCTGCACTACACTGATGATGGCTCAATAAAGCCAAAACCCGTCTGTAGTTGGCGCTCTCCATTTAGCTTGTGAAATGCTGTAAAAGTTTTTTTTAAAGACATAGCTTCCTAAAAGCTTTCATGGAAACATGGTAAATTCCCAGAAGTCTTTGTTCCTTATTTGCATATTAGACTATGGACACTTTTAAATAAAATATGTAAGAATAAATGCAAAATTTCCAGTAGCAACCAGTCGGCAGTGAGGGAATTCAATTTTTCTGCAACTAATCTACTGCATTAGGAAAATAATGGCAAAGCTGTGATCAGCCTTGTCCTAACTGCAGGATGATTGGCATACTTGGCCAATATTTGTAAATAAGCCTCATATCATTTTACAAACTAACTGCATTTTCCGTTCCTATTAACAATTGGTGATACCTGGGAATAAAGGGATTGATCTGCTTGGTAATCAATCTGTCACTCACAGAGCAAAAAGAGCTAAACAAACATTACCGCTCATTATTGCTCCTCTCTCCAATGCAGAGGATTTGAGTCTACAGCAATTGTTCAGCTTTGGTTTAAAAAACCTGCAGTTAGGTTTGACCTATGTCATTCAGGTCTGAATATCTTGGATTCTCTGTCACACACCACATCACAGCTCAAACCTCTCTATAGCTGCTGTTCTTACAGGATAACGGTGTCCTATATATTGTAAACTAAATATACATAGGTAAATCCCACCAATTACTGCCCCTCCTCTATCTGAGCATATTTGAGGTCACTGAGAGAGGAAATTTTCTATCACACACTTCATATCTCCCTGTAATTAAGGAGGGGTTGAAGTGAGTCTTTTTTTTATAGTAAAAGGTATGATTTCTGTATAAAGGCCCGCTCGCTCCTGTAAATATCATTATTAACTGAAGCAGCCATTAAACTGACTTTTGAAGACATCATAATTTTGATCCTATCTGCCAGGTTACTAAACAATGTTTTTCTTTTTCCCCATCGCATCCCCTTCCTAAGCAGCCTGTCTGTATAGGAACCATAATCTTACGTGCATTCAGTACATAGCTTAGGTCATACAATATTTGCTATAGGCTGGAGAGGGCAATTTCCCCTGCATTCTTATTGTACACCAGTCCGTTATTGCTTTGGTCCACGCTTGTTCTATCCCCAGCAGATAAACTTCCTTTGATTGGGGGTGGGGGCAATTATTGGTCTGCATTCAGTGACCAGCAGGCAGCAGTTTTATTATGATTTACGTAAAAATCATTACTAGAGAGTTTTATATACACAGCCTGAAAGACCTAAAAGTCACAGTGCTCATGGGAAATTTCAGATCTCAAAAGGAGAGGTTAGAATGGGAATGTAAAAATTTGGGACTCTGGACTCAACAAAGATCTGAACTTTGTGTCACTATGTTTCTAATCTTAATGTCATGTAGAGTTAATCAGACTAATTCCTCTAAACCACCCAAACCCATAAATATCTCATTTATACCAGACCCTCCATGGACACTAGAGGTGAAGTGTATCTGATTGTTTGTTTAACCCTTGCTAATTCTTTTATTACTGCCTGTGATCATTGAATGTGTATTTACTGTTTTATTTACGACAGCCATTGCCAATCAGGCATGGGGGCAAAAGATAACATCTATGTAATGTCAGAAAGTCTTTGTTCTAGTATGTATAAAATAGAGTGCTTTACAAGATTCAGTATTGTATCATGCCTGAGGAAGAAGCCTAGTGCTTTGAAAGCTTGCATTTTCAATCATTTTAGTTAGCCAATAAAAGGTATTCCTTTATATCCATGATGTGTTCACTTTCATCTACGGCTAACATGGTACAATTCTCTACTACTAGAGAGTTTTATTGTAAGATTAAAGCTTTGCTTATTGTGAGCGTAGAGCAGGTTGGCTACACCTATATGGTCACACATATACTTAAAACGCTTACAAGCTGTGGACTTGTAACTTCCCACCCTGTGTTTAGTCCTGACAATCTTGACCTGCTCTATGTAGTGATCATACTGACCATTGGAAACCTGCACCTTTGGCTTACCCTTGATAACTAGTTTTAATTGTTAGAATAGTAATGCAATAGTATGACCGTGAAATGAAACGAAATGGTAAAATCCTCTCTAACTTTGTGTCATGAAAACCTTCCCATGTGTTTGTCACCTTTTTTGTCCTCTAACTGTAGTCTGAGCTTTTGTCTACCGGAAAGTCTGCTGCTAAGGAGGTTAAACAGTTGGGTCTTGCGTCCATTCCTAGGAAGGTAGAATTGGCTCGCTGCTCTTGTTTCATGTTTGTTCCATCGCATTCTGATGAAGGGCAGTGGGATTAGCCGCATACCCATAAAGCAACTCTCCTGACCATCCATCCCATGACTGGGTTATGTCTGTATAGTTGAATGAAGGCTTTGCTTGGCTGTTCACTCCAGAGCTTGTGCTGACCATTGTGTGGATCGTCTGCCATGAACAAATCGCATTATATCAAACTTTCCTAATGTGGCCCCCACAGCTGAGCTGTTTAATGCGAAATATTTCTAATATTCTCAGTGGCTCAGATTTATCCCTCTTTGTGTTATAAAATACTTAATCACAATTAGGTTTATTCAATAAAAGTTCTTATCGTTTAAAATGGTGCTAATTTTTCCCCAACCAATCAGATGTAAGCTTACAAATGTTAAATAAGATCTGATTGATTGGGGAAAAATTTGCACCGTTTTAAACGATAAGAACTTTTATTGAATCTCCCTAAATGTGTTTAGCTCTAGGTTTTAACTGGCGGATCAGTTACCCCAGAATTCTCTTCTTTATCAGAATAAAATGGCATGGGAATTATCAGCGCTTTATAGCCTCTAGCCTTTCACACACTGGACAGGATGCACCTGATGAAGGGGAGCACCCCAAAATGTTGTGCACACCATGTCACAATAAAAGACACAAAAGAATACAAACCGGGTCACGCACTGAACAATCTGTAAATTGTACAATTGTTAGAAATCTAGGCACAGCTATGTAATATATAGACTTTTCTAGGAATCTGTTTAACTAGTCTGGAAATGCACTGTGGTTGGATGTTATAACGTCTGTAAAATTGGATTGTAAGGTGTGTGTCCTTGGAATTTGTATAAGGTGGGGGTCTGAAAGTCCCTTTAGATAATAACATGGTTACTCCACTGAAGAGTTTATAGTCCTAATAATAAACACGAACTGTGCTCCCGTCAATTTCAAGGCAGACTTTATTCCTTTATATTTTATTACAGGGAAACTTATGCTACATTGTCCCTTTAACAGACTGTGGGTGTTGGAATGTAGCTATTCTATTATATGCAAGGAACATGTCCTCTCTGTAAGTTACTGTCCTGTGTATAAATGCAAAGCAAGAAGTACTATTGTGTAACATGAAATTCTGTGGTCTTGCTGTCCAAGAAATACATAAACTCCTTATAAGGAAACCTGTAAAGAGCTCAGCTGTGTGGTGCTTTGGACGATTTGACATGCTGTAGGTAGCCTCTAACTTTCCGTATCTTGCCTTTCTATTTAATGATAGGCAGAGGAGAGACATGGCAACATCGAGGAACGTTTACGTCAGATGGAGTCGCAACTGGAAGAAAAAAATCAGGAACTGCAGAGGGTAAGGACAGGCTGTGAATGTGCTACCGTCTTCCATGTTTGCATTATACGAAACTAGATAGGACAGTCCATATAAGAGATGTGCAGGTGTAGCCATGTAGATGGAATAATAGACTCTGTGTGAACTCCTATAATATAGTGTGATCCAATGCATAGGGGCTGCTGAACATGTAGATGTTTTGTGCAGTTTACCTTTAGCTTGGTAAGTATTTTTGTCCTCAGTGAATGGGTTAATAGTCCGCACTCCTCAATCCGGTAAGAACTTTTCACTGGTCACCAATTTGTTAAAAAATTCATACTTTATTTTAACATTTAAAAACTATCACATAATCCATTGGCTGCCTGACGCGTTTCGAGCGACATTACCCGCTCTTACTCATAGGTTACCTGCTCATGCTCCCATAAGAGCTATTTATACTGACATGTATATAAAAGCACACTCCCCTCTACTGTTCCCGATAGGGAACTAACTTTGTTACATTCTATCGCTCTCTCAGATAGTGTGTTGCAGATTTGCTAATTAATTAGTTCCCTCACATATTCAGTTAACTCTTCGAGAGCACAATCCATCCTCTTTTGTAGTGATCTTATTTAGCTGAGTTAAAATCATTCAACATAATATCTAAAATGATAGGATATGTGATACATTTTATAACCTTTTCACTTATGTATCACATGCAAACATGTTAGCAAAGGATCAGAGTTTAAAAGTTCAGTCACAGGAAAAACGTATAATATGAAACAATATGTGAACTGTAACACTACACATGTAGTATACTTAATGACATGTTTAACGTGCAATTCACAATATGTGGGGAGCACGACACGGAAACTAAAGGATAGAATCCGAGAACACGTTAGGGATATTAAATTAAACAGCGAAAGCCCCATAGCAAGACACTTTTTTGAGTGCAATGGAAAGCATATCAACAAATTAGGTGTACAAGCTATACAATGGGTACCAAGAGATAGCAGAAATGAGGATAGGGTAAAATTGTTACGAAAGAAAGAAGTGATGTAGATATTTGAATTAAAAACAAGGATTCCACAGGGACTCAATCGAATATGTGATATCAACTGCTATATGGGATAACAAGGATTCTGCACACAGTTTGTAAAGAATTCAAGTGGAGATCTATAGAAGATGTACATGTATTAAGGGATTGTTACACATAGATTAAAAAGAGAAATTACTTGTTAGTTTATAGTTTATAAAAAGTGAAAAGGTTATAAAATGTATCACATATCCTATCATTTTAGATATTATGTTGAATGATTTTAACTCGGCTAAATAAGATCACTACAAAAGAGGATGGATTGTGCTCTCGAAGAGTTAACTGAATATGTGAGGGAACTAATTAATTAGCAAATCTGCAACACACTATCTGAGAGAGCGATAGAATGTAACAAAGTTAGTTCCCTATCGGGAACAGTAGAGGGGAGTGTGCTTTTATATACATGTCAGTATAAATAGCTCTTATGGGAGCATGAGCAGGTAACCTATGAGTAAGAGCGGGTAATGTCGCTCGAAACGCGTCAGGCAGCCAATGGATTATGTGATAGTTTTTAAATGTTAAAATAAATTATGAATTTTTTAACAAATTGGTGACCAGTGAAAAGTTCTTACCAGATTGAGGAGTGCGGACTATTAACCCATTCACGGAAGACAAAAATACTTACCAAGCTAACGGACCGAGTGAAGGGTCTGGGGCAGTCCTGCACCCGGACCACCAAGTCGAACGGGTGAGTCCAAATCCAAGGGGGAAGCAAATGCAATATGTGTTCGGTGGGAAGAAGTTGAAACAGTTAAATGTATACTGATAATACCAATAGAAGGTCAAGAAGGAAATAGCGATAGATCTGGGGTTCTGTACACCCAGATCTCCCCTTCACTTTAAGTAAGCCTACCCAACACTCGAAATTTGAAACACATATGTAAAGCATACAGTGTTTAGTTTAATGGTTAATCCACTGAACGATGAGTGGTCACCGGATTCTGGGACCGTATATAACTCTGAACAATTGTTCTAATATGTAACAGTTTACCTTTAGGACATGTGTTTCCATTGACTTGTGTGAATAGTGGAGACTTGGATCATTAAAAGGACACAGTGCAACCATAGAGCCCTATTAAACTATACAGTACAGAGGGAAAGGAGATTTGCTGGGGAACGTTGCCTGAACATTTAGCCTAAGCCGCTGGACTGTCTGGATATTAATTTATTATATTAAAAAAAATTTCACATGAATGAATTGTGCAGCTTTGTTGCAGTTTAACCACCTGTTAATAAAAGGTTAAGCAGGTCTTGTGTGTGCTTCCTGTATGTGAGGGATCAACTTCCATGCTACATTTTTTATATTGACATGTAGTGGGGTCCATAGTAAAATGTAGAGTAAAATCTACACAGAGCTAATCACTTTACATTTGCCCTTTTTGTATTCCAGAATCTCATTGTGACTTTTCACATTAGACTTTTTTAAAAAACATGTTAAAATCCTTTCTGGCATTAGGCACGGCAGAGAGAGAAAATGAATGAAGAACATAACAAACGCCTGTCAGACACTGTAGACAAACTTCTCTCTGAATCCAATGAGAGGCTTCAGCTGCATCTTAAGGAGAGGATGGCATCTTTGGAGGATAAGGTAATTGTCATTGCAATTAGGCAAGCACACTTATTTAATAACCAGGCCATGGACAGGAAGGATCACACTGAATATACATAGCTGAAACAAAAACAGGTGCAGCAATCAAGGCCTTAGCCATTGTGTAATTCGTTGGCTGCCAGTGTAATAAATTTTTAGTGGAATAATCAAGCTGTCTAATAGAAGTTCTAGTGGAAATTCTAACTGGAGAATATTGTCCCATATCTGGCCAGAGATTATGTAAATTACAGGTGTTTAGTGGATAAACGAGGCAGATGAGATGGGCAAGTCCAGTAACGTCAAACCATTAGATATGTAAATGTTTGGATCTGATTTCCCCTGGGAGGATTTCTCAATATTTTATAGGGCTACAGCCCAGAGCACGACCGCTTCACTGGGAGGGTTCAGTGCATTTTCCAGAGTCTGAATGGAACAGTTACAAGTTTCCTTTCCATTTAGAACACGCTGATCCGAGAGGTAGAAGCTGCCAAGAAGCTCATTGATGAAATTCAGCACGAGAAGGTGAGTGTGTGTGTTTGTGTACCCAACGCCTTGTTCATTCATCTCTAAGATTTGTATGCAGAGGATATCCCGACCTTCACTTTGTAAAGATTTCCTATTTTGGAGTCTGTTTACATTTAGATAGGAACGCTATCTTTTATTTGTTTTGTTATAATGTCATTGTAAGTAATGTTCCCTCTAACTTAAAACTGGCTTTAAAAAAAAAAATTTTTATTGTGTATGCGCACAGCAAATATATTTCTATGCACATACACAATAAAATTTTGTGCGCTACACACTGCATCACTTATATTCCATCAGATTTTTCTGTGCGCACCACTTTAACCTGTGTGTGCAGGCCTGCAGACTTGTGTGAGCATGCACAGCTTAAAGGGGAACTGTGGTCCAAAAATGACTTGAGGTAAATTGATAGGAATTGCTCCCCTGAGAATTTTTGCAATTTATTTCCATTGTTTATTTTGTATAGTTTTAAAGATATTTACATTTTTGTGTGTGATATGGCAGCAGCATCACCAGGTTCCCTGCACTTCATGTTTCCTGCTCTGAAACTGTCAGTCAATCTGTCCTGTGTTTCCTCCTCCTCTTTGCAGCCCCCCTGGTCCCTCCCACTCATGGACCCCATGGTCCCTCCAGTTGGAGGCCCCCCATGGCCCATTATCTTACAGCCCCATGTGGCCCCGCCCACTCGCGGGTGCCTAGGCCCCGCCCACTCGCGGGTGCCATGGGTTACCCAGACACACACCCCCCCCCACCCCCCCCCCCACCCACACAGAAAACTCTCTGGAATCAGCCTTTTCAGGCAGAATGAGAACTCTGCCTGAAAAGGCTGTTTTCACACCGTGAAAGAGAAGGGCTGTAGATTCCTTTACCTTCTCTATCAGGACTTCACACAGCAGAGAGGAGGAGGGACTTCCTGTCTCCCTCACACACTGAGGGAGTCTGAGGCTGTGCTCGCCGGCGGCACTGTACAGGAGAAGCCTTAGGAATGTCACAAGTCAGCCTCCCACCCATTAACTTTCTGTATATCTTGGGCTGTGGAGCACGTAGAGAGGTGGTTGATGGCTCGTTTTTAAAGGTAGGAAACTGGCCTTTCATTTAAACTTAACTTGTTTGGAGACCACAGTTCCCCTTTAGGCTGGGTACACACAGTAACGATAAAGCCCCGATCCGACGGTATCGGGGCTTTATTGCTGCTGTGTGTACCTTCGTTTCCAAATGAGCGTGCGGCCGCTGAACGATCGTGTCGGCCGAACACTCGTTCGGGAATGAGCAAAAATTTCCATTGGCCGTGCTATACTCCCTATAGAGGAGTCTAGCACGGCCGATGAAAACACACAGTCCCGAGCGTTCTCCCTATGATGTTCATAGAGAGAACACTTGGGACTGTGTGTATGCAGATCTTGCAGATCCTGTCTGTCATCTTTCAATGATCTGTACTGTGTGTACCCAGCTTTAGAGGGAACACTGATTGATTGTAAGACATCGTGCAAAGTAACACCACCTAATAACAAATGCCGTTGAATAGTTCCTGTCTCCGTGTCAAGGTGCATACACACATGTGATCACGGGGGTCGTTTTGACGATAATCGTGACATGTATGGGCCCTTTGTCGGCCAAAATGACCTCGCGGTCAGGGGTCGTTGATGATCCCCCCCCCAGCGAATTGGGTAACAAGCCACGACCACACAGCCGTTTCGGCCCACAAATTGCACATACACCGCACCATTATCAGCCAAAATGGGCAAACATACACATGGTGTGATGCGGGTCGGCTCCCGCGATCGCATGTGTGTATGATGCTTTAGTGTTGGATTGTTTATTTGTGGGAAAATTTCCTTTTACAGATAGTGTAAATAACATACAGACCCACAATTATCACAAGCCTATCATTGGTGTTTCTGGCTAATGATTTTTTGCATAGTAGTGCAGGCATTGGATAGATTTCACGTTCATACATAGACGAATGTCCGCATTTTCCTCACAGCAGTTCTTGTCTCCCAAACGCCGGGAGAAACAATTGTTGAATGGCAGAAGATAAAGTACACTGTTTTGGCTCCTCTAAAACAAAAACTGGTGACTTGTCCACAACCCCAACTGATATTTTTACCAGATTATTACATGCATTTGTAACCAGATATTTAATAAGTTCTCTTTAATTCTGGTAAAGGTATCTGCCTCCACCTTCTGCTCAATGAGCTTTTTATAAGCTTGAGCATGTGCAGAGGAGGCAGCAGGTGAAACGGAAGTTTCAAGTCATTGGCTGTGATGTCAGTTGTGACAGCCTTGATTGACTGCATTGAGGGAGGAGCCATCTTACTCTGCCAGAATGGGGACAATAATTATCCTTTAATATCTGGTTAGTAATGCAGGTAAAATAAGGAAAAATATATCCATTGGGGGCAGTTTACTGATAATCCACCAGTTTTTTGTGGTGCCTGTTTACTATTGTGAATTACAATGGACTTTTGATAGATTGCTTAGAACTTGTATAGTTGAATTTGTTATAGGTCTAGACAGGGATACATTTTTTTCAATTGACTTTGTAAACTGGTGGTGGATTGGATGGGTGGACTTTGTCGTCTTATTAGTCTACTTATTACTCTACTTGTCGTCTTATTACTCTACTACTGAATGCTGAAATTTTCCCAATTTTTACCCCTAGGATCAGCTCCTACTTGAGATAGAAACAATGAGATCGGAGCATGAGCAAGTACGAATAAGGGCAGCTTCTCTACATCATAGGTATGGAGGGGGGGGGGGGTATCTTCTCTTCACCATAGGTATGAGGGCTTCTCTAAATCATAGTTGATGGGGCCATCTCTACATTATAGATATATGGGTCACTCTACATTATTTGTATGAGGCCCTCTTTATATTGTGGGTATAGGGCCTTCTCTACATTGTAGGTATATGGGTCTCTACATTATTTGTATGAGGCATTTTTTACATTGTTAGCATGGTGCCTTCTCTACATTGCGCGAATAAGGCCTACTCTACATGGTGGGTATGGGGCCCTTTTCTCCTACAGGGGGACACAGGCACATAGGGGTATAGCACCATTCTCCAGGAGCGGACACTTTAAATTGGAAGAAAATGAGGCTCTGGTGCTCCTCCCTTTAGGTATACCTCTCTGAGACCTCTCTGGGCAATGGACGCCTTCTCCAGTTTTAAAGTGTCGGCTTCAGGAAAAGGACAGGTGAAGACAGAGCAGCTGGAGACATTGGTTCTCAGGCCCCCACTGGCTCCCTACATGGGATCGCATTCAGCAGCGGCTGGGCCGCATGCTAATGCAGCAGAGGGGCTGCACATCATGTCGGGACTAAATGTGCAGACCCCCCCCTGCTAGTCTGAACCAGCGGCTAGCCGCTGCTTCCCGCACTGCAACCCGGCATGGCAGTGAATGGCTCCGAGGGGCGGGACTTCTGGTTTCTTCATCCTGGGCTTTCCTATTAGGGTTGGGACTTCCTCCTCCTCTCCCGGCTCCGCAGATCTCATGGCTCCAACCTTTTTGCAGCATGGTGGTCTCCTCCAGTCTTCCTCGCTCTCCAGCTAAGTTTTTTTCTTTTTTCCTGCTGCCTTTCCTCCCTTTGACTCCTTAAGCTGGGGTGGTGTTAGGTTTGTGGGGGGAGGGGAACTCGCTTTCTTCTTCCAGAGGTAGCCCTCACCTGACTCTGGGACCCCTCTTTTTGCCTAAAACAATTTTTGGATGCCATTAAAGGGTATCTCCACTCGTTTTTATAAGTTTTGTGAATCCAGTTCTATTGAAGAACGGGAGGTAAAGGAGCTGTGCCTTACCTTCCGTTCTTCAATAGAACACACAGGAGCCAGGAGAGAAGGTAAAAAACTTACCGCCCGCTCGCTCCCCTGGCGCGTAGTCTGACAGGTCCCGACAGAACTTGTCTTCTATGCGCATGCGCGATCTATGCGCATAGAAGACAAGGTCCGTCTGGACCTGTCAGACCAAGCGCCGGGGGGAGCGAGCAAAGCGAGCAAGTTTCTTACCTTCTCTCCTGGCTCCTGTGTGTTCTATTGAAGAACGGAAGGTAAGGCACAGCTCCTTTACCTCCCGTTCTTCAAAGAACTGGATTCACAAGATACCCTTTAAAGGGACAGAAAAAAAAAAGTTTTTCCTTTTTTCCTTTTTCTTGATTTGTCAAATAAGGAAAAAGTCCCATCCCGCTCCAAGACGGCCAAACCTGCTCCTGCCATTTCTTATGCCTGTAAGGCAAAGTTTCCAGCCAGTCACTCTGGGCCTATGGAAGACAGAGAACTCGGAAGAGGGAGAAGTGGACTCCGCCTCTTCCGAACGTGAGGTCCAGACCACCTTCACACCAGAGATGATTAACTATATTGTTAGGGCTGTATTGCAGGTCCTAAACATTCCAGATACAGAAGAACCAGTGGACTAATCCAAATCCTTGTTTAGACGCCCAATGAAGTCGACAGCAACTTTCCCTTCTTACGATCAATTAAACCAGATCGTCCAGCGGAATGGGCCTCTCCAGAGAAAATATTCCACCTATCCAGGAATTTTCAGGAGATGTTCCTATTTCCAAAACCAGATGTGGACAGGTGGTCCGCCAGTGACAAGACTTTCCAGAGCCACAGCCATACCTTTATCAGAGGCAGACACTTTCAGAGACCCCACAGCCTGGGTAGCCAAGGCCATGGAAGTTTGGCTAGACCAACTATATCAGGAGGTGGTCACAGAACCCTCAAATTCCCATCTACTAGATATTGTCCAGCAGTTGTCGGATGCAGCTGTATATATATATAGGGGTTGCAGCTCTTGAATAAGGTCGTCTTGGCACAATGTTTGGCAGCTGCTACCGCAACCAGACGAGCCTTGTGGCTGAAGGCCTGGGCAATAGATCCAGACTCAAAGAAGGCGCTCTTCAACCTACCCTTTCTGGGACGTCTTCTATAGAGACCAGAATTAGAAAAAAATCATCGCCCAGGCCACAGGAGGAAAATGCACTGTCCTACCTCAGATCAGAGCTTGAAGCTTTCCATCCTTTTGGAGGACATCGTCCTTTCATCCCCCAAGAGCCTCCCATCCCCAACACTGAATTCAGTTGTCGACTTCCAACGCCCCTCCCTCTCAAACACGTCAAGGACAAAGACCTTTCAGTTCTTGGTCATACAGAAGGGGAGGTTTCAAACAAGGGGGAATCAAACACAAACAAGCATAACTATCGTCGACTGCACTGTGTGGGAGTTCACCTTCAACTTTTTTGGGAGAAGTGGCGCCTTCCATCTACAGACGTCTGGACCCTGAACTTTCTTTCTCACGGGTACAGGATAGAATTTTCTTCTCCACCTCCTCCAAAATTCTTTCCCTCCAGAATTCCAGAGTGTCCAATACAACGCAGAGCTCTCCACGCCTGTGTGCAATCACTTCTTCAGGCTCGGGTCATATCCCCGGTGTCAGACAATCAAAAATTTCATGGGTTCTATTCCAACCTCTTTTAAGTACCAAAGAAGGACGGAGCTTTCCGCCCAGTCTTTGACCTAAAGGCCCTCAACTTTATGTCCGCAAATTTAGTTTCAAGATGGAATCCTTACGTTCAGTAATCCTAGCCATCGAGCCAGGGCACTTCCTTGCCTCCCTGGATATTCAGGACACGTATCTACACATCCCCATCTGTTCCACTCACTTCCGCTACCTGAGATTCACCATAGGTACTCTGCATTTCCAATTCACAGCCCTGCCTTTTGGACTAGCCTCCGCTCTGCAAATCTTTTAGAAGATTATGGTCTGTCAGACTGCATTCATATGTCTTCGGGGAATATTCGTCCTTCCCTATCTAGACGATCTGTTGATAAGGACGGCTTCCTTGGAGCAAGAAAATCCAACAGGTAGCTCAATGTACAAACATCCTAACCCAGTTCAGCTAGACCCTAAATCTGGCGAAGTCATTTATAACTCCTTCGCGCCGGATGATCTTTCTAGGAATGCTGTTCGACACAACCTTGCACAGGATCTTTCTTCCCCAGGACAGAATTCTGGCACTAAAAACTTTATCCTTAAAAACCTAACCCACACAGGATCTTTCTTCCTCAGGACAAAATATGGCACTTAAAACTCACCTTAAAAACCCAACTTAAGTCTCCCACAAGTTATCCATGCCTCACAACGTAACCGCAAGATCCAAACATTCTCAGTCCCTCGTTCAGCCCTGGGACCTTTTGTTTAGTTCTTAAAGCCCTACAAAATCCACTGTTCAAGCCATTACGGTCAATCTCTTTGTCTTTCTTCTTTTGGAAGACAGTCTTCCTTTTAGCCATTTCCTCTATCAGGAGAGCTTCGGAACTGGCCGCCTTTTCCGTGGAACACTCATGCCTCTCTCTTGGCTTAGACAAGGCAATCCTTCAGTCTCATGTCTACTTTCTTCCGAAGGTGGTCTCGTCCTTTCACATCAATCAGAAAATTGTGGTTCCATCTTTCTTTCCAAATCCTTTGTCTTGCAGAGAACGCGGCTTACATTGTCTCGACATGGTGAGGGCTCTTAGAGTCTACATTGCTCACTTGGAGGGTCTCCGTTCCTCTCAGGCTTTGTTCATTCTTCTGGCGGTGCCTTGCAAAGGGTCCAGGGCTCCACCTCAGACTCTGGCATGGTGGATTCAATTTACAATTGTCTGCTGCTATATAGCGGCCAGTGCTGTTCCTCACTTGTGGGTTTCAGCTCATTCTACACGGGTGGTCGAGGCCTCTTGGGCAGCTGGCCATGGTGCCTCAGGCGGCAACTTGGTATATGTCGGGCAGCAACTTGGTCCTCTATCCATACATTCATAAAGTTTTATCGCCTCCATGTATTTGCAGAACAGGATGCAACCTTAGGTCGTTCTATCATGAGAGCTGCAGAGGGATAACAAATTTGGGACAAACTGGAGGAGACTTCCGGTGCACATGGAGGTATACCTAAGGGGAAGAGCACCAGAGCCTCATTTTCTTCCAGTTTAAAGTGTTCGCTCCTGGAGAATGGTGTTATACCCCTATGTGCCTGGGTCCCCTTTCTGGCTTCAGAGAAAAGGATTTTACTGGTGGGTACAAAAATCTCCTTTTCTACATGGTGGGTATGGGGCCCTTTTCTACATGGTGGGTATGGGGCCCTTTTCTACATGGTGGCTATGGGGCCCTTTTCTACATGGTGGCTATGGGGCCCTTTTCTACATGGTGGCTATGGGGCCCTCTACATGGTGGCTATGGGGCCCTCCTCTACATGGTGGCTATGGGGCCCTCCTCTACATGGTGGCTATGGGGCCCTCCTCTACATGGTGGCTATGGGGCCCTCCTCTACATCGTGGGTACAGGTGCTGCCTGTTGCTGTGCCATCACAAATGTCTTTTTAGGAAAGGAGAATCTAAAGGTTTACAGTGACCTTCTGCTTTTGTTAAACTTTTACATATAAAACCTCTTCTCTCTTTTCTAGCCGTCCCCATCTCGGCAGTGTCCCTGATTTCCGATTTGCTCTTGCACCGTCCTCCATGTCTGATTCCCATTCAGACACCTACAGCTCATCGCTTGTTTTGCGCAGGCCGCAGAAAGGACGACTCGCAGCATTGCGGGATGAGCCATCAAAGGTATTTGCCATGTTTTGTGTGGCTTTTGTTTAGTTTGTTTTGTTTGGTATAGAATGATAATGTAGAATAGAACAATGGGTGGAGGGTATTAACGCTTGTTGTTCGGGAGCTGCCAAACTATCAAACATCTCTAAATTGTTTATTTTGCTTTTGATGCTTTCTGGATTTCCAGCCTCAGCACGTAAGTGTTATTTCTTCTCCCCCGTGTGACACGTCCCAACTGCCCTGACATCTTGGATGTGGAAATGTGGGACCCATATTTCTGCTGTTTTTAATCATAGGTCCAGACACTGAACGAGCAGGACTGGGAGCGAGCTCAGCAGGCAAATGTTCTTGCTAATGTGGCACAAGCGTTTGAAAGTGACGTGGACATTTCTGATATAGAGGACGACAGGGAAACCATATTCAGCTCGATGGATCTGCTCTCTCCATGCGGTCAGGCTGATGCACAAACCCTTGCTGTCATGCTTCAGGAACAGTTGGATGCCATCAATAAAGAAATCAGGTGACAACCATGTTAATATTATCTGCTGCATTTGTCTAAGTCTCTGCTACTATATATGCAGTCATAGCTCACACAGTACCTCTAATATTAAAGGGGAACTGTGGTCTCCATAGAAGTGACCTCTATTTAAAGAGTATACCTTTCAAACAAGCCTAGCTGTTGTAAATCCACAGTTGTAGGCTTGTAAAGTCACTTTTCCTACTCTGTGACAAGCATATGTCTCTGTGGCAGGCAAGCTGTCATTAGCCCCACCCCTAAAAATTACCTTTTCTGAAGCTAGTTGCAGGATTGCAGTCCAAATGATACCACTTTCATTTTGGTATAGATTGCAGCTGGAAGCATGATCCTGTAATAATCATAAAGGTAGAAGAGTACTTTTTTTGCATTGAAAGAACTGTTTTCCCCTTTAATATCACACAGTACCTCCAGTATTAATATCAAGTGTTGCAATTTTCACAGCCTGCTGTATCACCAATGTTCACAGGCATGTAAACTGTGCTAAATTATTTTCCAGCTAATCACACAGTGAAAAGGATTAATTGCCACCAACCTTAAATCTATTTTTTGTTTTACTTTCTCTGACCCTCCTTTCCTTTCTTTTCAACTCTTAAGTTTCGGTAAAGAATAGGTGCCAGTGTCCCTTTTAATATCCTTTAATACCACATAGTGTGGTAAATATTGTCATGCAATGCCCCTGTTTTTAAGCTTTTCTTTGTGGAATTCTCTGCTTGTGTTGTTTTGTTCTTTATATCATTTAGCAGAATCTGCATTTAAAGGGTATCTCCACTGATGGAAAAACGTTTTTTTTTTTTCCCCTATATGAAAGTTCACCTTCCCCCAACCCCCTCCTACCTTTTTTCCCCCAAAAATCAGCTCTGTTCCTTTGCAGCAGCCCCTGGAAGCTGTGTAGCTCCTGGGGGTGTGTCTGCTACTGTGCTGGGCAGGCTGTCAGTCAATGTGCATCATCACATGCATATTCATGATTTCTGCCACACCCACTTGACCCCAGTGATGCCTGATGTAAACAAAGCCTTTCTTTCCTGTCTCTATGATCTATTCACAGCTGATAGTGCAGGAAGAGACAGAGGGGGGATGTTATAAGGTTCAGCCACACAGCTTTATGTAAGGAGACTTTTTTTAACAATTGCAAAAGACTTAGTAAGCATGTCCAATGGGAGCGCGTGCGTCTGCAAAATAGGAGGCAGGCGGGCACGTCAGGCAGAGGAATCTTGCGGCTGTACAGTATAAAAGCAGCTGGTCGGAGCACATATGGAACAGAGCAACCTAAGATTCCAGGTATGACTTAGTTTACCTATAAACTGCTATAATAGCCAATGTCCTTTTTTTACAGTGGCGATACCCTTTAAGAAAACAAGGTTTCTCCATCTGGAAAAAATTACTCTCCAATTTGTTAGCACCCCAACTTCATTGTAATTATCCTTGATACAGTATCATGGAATGGCTTTGTGACCATCTTATTCTTCTATTCCTGGTAGATTAATACAGGAAGAAAAGGAAACTACAGAGCAAAGAGCGGAGGAAATAGAGTCCCGAGTAGGAAGTGGAAGTTTAGATAATTTGGGCCGTTTCAGGTCTATCGCATCAATCCCTCCTTTCAGTGGTTCTTCCATTGCTGGATCATCTCCTCCTGGCAGTGGTCGTTCAACTCCCCGAAGAGCTCCCCATAGTCCTGCCCGGGAAGTGGACCGACTTGGCGGTGTTATGACGCTGGTAAGTTGGGAAAGGGGGATCTGTTGCATGCAGATTTGTTGGGAAGCATTATACTTTATACTTAAAAGCACTTCTAGTAGTGGAAATTCTAATGAATGGTAGAGAAATCCCCTTACCGCCAATATCAGTAGACTGTTCTGTTATCAGGGTAAAGAAGTGTTGTGGATCACTCCGCAGTAATGAATGGAGAGAAAACGCCATACCACCAATATCATTAGACTACCAGGAGTGTTGTGGATCACTTCACAGTAATGTATGGGAGAAATCACCATACCGCCCATAGCACTAGACTTCTGTTAGCGGGTACAGGAGTGTTGTGGATCAGTAATAAATGGAGAGGGATATTGTGCCACCCAGGCGACTTGTGTATTAAATCGTGGCACACTGGAGCCACATCTATGTGGACTTAAGTTCTAAAGCTAGGTACACACCTAGCGATTTTTCCTCCTGGCCGACCGGTCAAAAGTATCTGTCGGTCGCGGCAAAAGCAGCCCCATCCGACAGTTACCACGCCGCACGATCGGACGAGGTTTTGGTCATCGGACATGGCCACGTTTGAATGCGATAATTTCGGTCCGATCGACCGATGCACTGAACTATCGGTCAATCGGACCGAAATATCTCATCGTGTGTAACCAGCTTAAGTGAAGTGGAGTTATTTATAAATGACTTAGAAGGGGGCATTGAGTGCAAGGTCTCTGTGTTTGCTAATGACACAAAACTATGCAGAGCTCAATTGGCTAGTGTATAACAGTAAACATTGTCAATATACAAACATTCATATACTGTTTATAGCAATGTGCTGCCTGTTAATTGGACGGTATGATTATAGTGGAGCGCTGCCTGTTAATTGGGCAGTTTGTTTATAGCAGTACTGTGGCCCCTAATTGCACGATATGCTAATGCCTGTTAATTATGACGGTATGCTTATAGCGGTGCAGTACCTGTTAGTTGGACGGTATGTTTATAGTGGTGCACTGCCTGTTATTGGACAGAGCCTCTGTTTTATATAACATATTCCTTCTCTCCCTCTGTACGTTATTGTAGCTACAGTGCCATCTATAGGTGCACTTTTGCTTCTCATGAGGAGTTCCTGCATATTTTTTTATGAAAGAGTTTTGTGACTGGCATTGCAGAATTGTCCTGGTTATTTTCTTTATGTAATGTATATAATGTTAGCCTTCATCTTCTAAATGTGTTCCCTGTGTGTGAGTGTGGTAGCAGCACATCGGGTTAAATGTCTTTGCTTTTGCTTTCTATGAACCTTCCGCCAGTGGTGAAAGGGTTAATGCTGTGTCTTTTCCTGTCCACTAACCTTTCTTTCTTTCTGCACATCTCTATCAGCCTAGCGATTTACGGAAGTACCGTAGAAAGGTAAATTAATTTTAAACTCCTTTTCCCTGCTATTCCTCCACATGACACTCTTGTATTCTATTATATAGAGAATCTGGTAGATTAGAATTGATGGCTTATTATTTGATATTAATAACCAAGCTGCTTTAATACATTGGATTGCACTTGGTTCACAGACAGTCATTTTTTAATAGTTTGGGCAATTAATAGCCATGTTTTCATGACCAGCTGTAGAGAAGTATTTGGGAATTATTATATTTGGTTTAAAAAGAGCATGTTTACCCTTAAAACAAAAACTGGAGACTTGTCAGTTATCTGCCTGCAATTTTTTCTTTTCTGGCAAAGGTATGAGCTTCCTACCTCTACTCTGTGTGCTTTTAGTGAGCTTGAGCATGGGCAGAGGAGGCAGAAGGGGAAACGGCAGTCAATCGTTGGCTATGTTGTCAGCCGTCACAGCCTTGATTGACTGCATAGAGGGAGGTGACCGCTTACTCTGTCAGAATAGAGTAAATAATTATCCTTAAATACCTGGTTAGTAATACATTTAATAATGTTCTGAATAAATAAGTTGCCCTTTAAGTTTTATTTAATTTAAAATAACAAATGTATTGTCCTAATATATGACAGAAGTCGATTGGTTGAAGTTATTAAAATGTCCTAGTCCACCAGTTATTAGCATTTGTTTTCCAATATAGCACAAGCAAAAAAGGGGTTGATGGAAGCGCACACCGTTTGTCAGAAAATTCTGTTTTATTGCATCACACAAAACACACAACGTTTCGGAGAGCGCTGATGAAGGAGACTAGCGCTCTCCGAAACGTTGTGTGTTTGTGTGTGATGCAATAAACAGAATTTTCTGACAAACGGTGGGCGCTTCCATCAACCCCTTTTTTGCTTGTGCTATAGCGTGGAGGTCCTTAAGGTAGAGGACAGAGGGGAGCAGCACCTGAAGTATACTGGCACATTGCCTGAAGGAGTGCCTAGGCCCACATCTACTACATACGGATTTGTTTTCCAATAGACTTATTTGTGCTGACTTCTTATTACCTATACAGTTTTTGTAGTTTTTATTGACGAGTATATGGTGCAGATTTTTACAGAATAATATAAAGATGAAATCATTGATTTGTTTACTATAAACGTACATCATAATGCATTACTGGGCAACACTTAATATAAGGTTTACTTTTTAATTTCCCCTTAAGTTGCCCATCCACATTACCGATATTCAGTAAAACCTGTCTGATCCAATGGTTATAGCTAGTATCTATGTATAGGTCGTAAATGTTGACCAGTTACTGCCATCTGCATCACTACCTGGATAGGGAAGCACGCAAAATGTCATCTGAAAAAATTTCCAATAATGATTGTGTGCATCTATGTATAAGTATATACGTAATTAACATTGTATGACCACATCGGCAAACTCATGACCAGATTCCATCAGAATCAGAGCACATATGTAAATGGGTTTAGGCTGCATTTATTGGGGAATGGGGATGTGTATGGAGGATAACGAGACAATGGATTTAATTACACAGTATCTGGACAGAGTGGGTTATTAGTTTATAAGTAAGTTTAGGCCCAGGATTGACTTTGTTTAATGTGCACTGCAACTTACCCCTCTTGTTCCCTACAGCCCCCAGGTACAAGAGATGACAATTGTGATGACAAAGCTACTATCAGATGTGAAACTTCACCACCTGCCTCCCCCAGGTCTCTGCGTTTAAATGCACTTCACAAAGGAGCTTTGCACACAATGAGCCACGAAGACATACGAGATATCCGGAGGTATGTACAAGATCTGGCTAACCCTGTTACACTATAAACCCTACTTGTTATACTTAGAATTCACATTCTAAAGCACATGGGGGGCTGTATAGATCACATTGTAATGGCAAGAAAGATGAAATGACAGGAACATGTTTCTCTCCAGTCAGCATTCCTGTGTTTACAATCCAAATGAGGTGATGTGTGATTTGTATTTAGCAGTGTATAAAAAGTTTACAAACCCCTTCAAAGTGACCGGTTTTAGTTTAATAAAAGAAACCAAGGTAAATCCTGTCCGTACATATTTACCACCTTTATAGTAAAGGTATGGAAAATGGAATCCCACCAATTCCTTATAATGGGGGTTAACTTTTACAGAAAATGCTAAACACTCCTTTTAATTGTAGAAAACACTCCTTCAGTTCCACAGGCTCCCAGGAAGGCCAAGTAAGTAACCCGAGCAGCAGTAACAGTAGCCAGGACTCGCTGAACAAAGCACCTAAAAAGAAAGGGATCAAGTCATCCATTGGCCGTCTGTTCGGCAAAAAGGAGAAAGGTCGCCCTGGACAGTTAGGAAAAGATTCTCTTGGACCAGGTGGGATGGTGCTTTGGTTATCTGTTTAGCGTCTCTGTTTATGGGTGGTACAGATCATTTCGGGACATTTGTTTACATCTGGTTTCCATGGTTTTGGTATGCAGGTGGAATTCCAGAATATGAGAATTCTTCCCAGGAATCCCTCGGTCTCAAACTGGGAGGGCAGACGGAGAAGAATCGAAAGCTCCAGAAGAAGTAAGGCCCTTGTCCCTCTTATATATCTGTCACTTAGTGAAATCTATGTCATGCACAGTAGGCTGTGAATATATCATATATGTGTGCTTACCAAATATATAGATTTATCAACGCACACATGCATAGTTATAGAATGTGTGTTGATAAAGCCATATGTTTGTATTCTATATTATATTTTATTTTTAATAAAATTATATTGTCTTTATATTTGCAGTGTGCTGAGAACATATGGCTTTATCAGCACACATTCTAATTTATATTATAAATATGCACAGTAAAAGTATGTGTGTTGATAAAACTGTATATTTTTTAAAGGGGAAGTTTTGTGCAAATACTTATAATTTTAAGAAAAAAAGCAGTATTTTTCCATCCTAATGACCTTAAAGGGCAAGTCCAGCCCTCAAATGAAAAATTATATACAGGTAAATCACCCCCCAAACCTGAAATCCTGCACAATGTCCTGTTGCCCCTGTTTCTGCTTCTGAGTTCCTACAGTTAGCAACTGTTGACATCACAGCCAATGACTGAATGCTAATCTCCTAGCTGCCTCTTCTGTGCATGCTCAGGCTCTGTACAGGTCGCTAAATTGCTCTGTTTCCATGAGGCATCCAGAAGCATACCGTGGCGCTACACTGGGACACGAATAGGGCATGTGCCCCAGTTGACAGATGCAGTGCCCTTCTTCCAAACCGCACCTCTTTTCCTATTGTTCAGGACAGTCACATGTGATGTTCCAGCCAGGCAGTGTAAGTTTTTTATAAATAAAATTTTCTTTAAAAAAAAAAAACTTAATAAGCCTTAACACTGTCTGGCCGTACATGCCAGCAGTCAGTCCCGGATCCTTAACAGAGATAGAGGGAAGATGTGACCGACAGTCGGTCACTGCATCCCTCTAACTTGAGGCAGTAAAGGGGAGGGGGAAGTACAGAGAGAGCTGTGCGCATGACACTTTCAGCCTGGCAGGGAGATCAAGCTAAGGGTGAGGCCACACTGCAACGCACAGGAATCGTGCACCAAATCGCGAGCGTTATGGCACGCGATTGTGTGCACGATTCTTGAAGAAGCAGAGACCGGCAGTGTGTCACATGATCCCTCTATCTCTGTTAAGGATCCGGGACTGACTGCTGGCATGTATGCGGCCAGACAGTGTTAAGGCTTATTAAGTTTTTTTTTTTAAAGAAAATTTTATTTATAAAAACTTACACTGCCTGGCTGGAACATCACATGTGACTGTGAACAATAGGAAAAGAGTGCGGTTTGGAAGAAGGGCACTGCATCTGTCAACTGGGCACATGCCCTATTCGTGTCCCAGTGTAGCGCCACGGTATGCTTCTGGATGCCTCATGGAAACAGAGCAATTTAGCGACCTGTACAGAGCCTGACATGCACAGAAGAGGCAGCTAGGAGATAGCATTCAGTCATTGGCTGTGATGTCAACAGTTGCTAACTGTAGGAACTCAGAAGCAGAAACAGGGGAACAGGACATGTGCAGGATTTCAGGTTTGGGGGGTGATTTACCTGTATATAATTTTTCATTTGAGGGCTGGATTGCCCTTTAAGGTCATTAGGATGGAAAAATACTGCTTTTTTTCTTAAAATTATAGTATTTGCAAAAAACTTCCCCTTAAAAAATATACAGTTTATCAACACACATACTTTACTGTGCATTTTATAATATAATTAGAATGTGTGCTGATAAAGCCATATGTTCTCAGCACACTGCAAATAAAGACAATATAATTTATTAAAATAAAATATAATATAGAATACAAAAATATGGCTTTATCAACACACATTCTATAACTATGCATGTGTGCGTTGATAAATCTATATATTTGGTAAGCACACATATATGATATATTCACAGCCTACTGTGCATGACATAGATTTCACTAAGTGAAGATATATAGAGGGACAAGGGCCTTACTTCTTCTGGAGCTTCGATTCTCTCCGTCTGCCCTCCCAGTTTGAGACCGAGGGATTCCTGGGAAGAATTCTCATATTCTGGAATTCCACCTGCATACCAAAACCATGGAAACCAGATGTAAACAAATGTCCCGAAATGATCTGTACCACCCATAACAGAGACGCTAAACAGATAACCAAAGCACCATCCCACCTGGTCCAAGAGAATCTTTTCCTAACTGTCCAGGGCGACCTTTCTCCTTTTGCCGAACAGACGGCCAATGGATGACTTGATCCCTTTTTTTAGGTGCTTGTTCAGCGAGTCCTGGCTACTGTTACTGCTGCTCGGGTTACTTACTTGGCCTTCCTGGGAGCCTGTGGAACTGAAGGAGTGTTTTTACAAATTAAAAGGAGTGTTTAGCATTTTCTGTAAAAGTACCCATTATAAGGAATTGGTGGGATCCATTTTCCATACCTTTACTATAAAGGTGGTAAATAGTACGGACAGGATTTACCTTGGTTTCTTTATAAACTAAAACCGGTCACTTTGAAGGGGTTTGTAAACTTTTATACACTGCTAAATACAAATCACACATCACCTCATTTGGATTGTAAACACAGGAATGCTGATGGGAGAGAACATGTTCCTGTCATTTATCTTTCTTGCCATTACAATGTGATCTATCAGCCCCCCATGTGCTTTAGAATGTGAATTCTAAATAACAGTAGGGTTTATAGTGTAAAGCTAGGTACCACCTATCGATTTTTCCTCCGACCGACCGTTCGATACTTTCGACGTCGGCAGGAGGAAGATGGCGGTCGCGGCAAAAGCAGCGCGTCCGATAGTCACCACGCGACGATCGGTCATAGAGAGCACGATCGGACGAAGTTTTCCACCTGTCGATGTCCTTCATCCGATTCGACGAACGGTCCATCGACATGGGCACTTTCGGATGCGATAATTCGGTCCGATGACCGATACACTGAACTATCGGTCGATCGGACCGAAATTCTCATCGTGTACCCAGCTTACAGGGTTAGCCAGATCTTGTACATACCTCTCGGATATCTCGTATGTCTTCGTGGCTCATGGTGCAAAGCTCTTGTGAAGGCATTTAAACGCAGAGACCTGGGGGAGGCAGGTGGTGAAGTTTCACATCTGATAGTAGCTTTGTCATCACAATGTCATCTCTTGTACCTGGGGGGTAGGGAACAAGAGGGGAAGTTGCAGTGCACATTAAACAAAGTCAATCCTGGGCCTAAACTTACTTATAAACTAATAACCCACTTGTCCAGATACTGTGTAATTAAATCCATTGTCTCGTTATCTCCATACACATCCCATTCCCCATAAATGCAGCCTAAACCCATTTACATATGTGCTCTGATTCTGATGGAATTGGTCATGAGTTTGCCGATGTGGTCATACAATGTTAATTACGTATATACTTATACATAGATGCACACAATCATTATTGGAAATTTTTTCAGATGAATTTTCGTGCTTCCCTATCCAGGTAGTGATGAGATGGCAGAACTGGTCAACATTTACGAACTATACATAGATACTAGCTATAACCATTGGATCAGGCAGGTTTTACTGAATATCGGTAATGTGGATGGGCAATTAAGGGGAAATTAAAAAGAACCTTATATTAAGTGTTGCCCAGTAATGCATTATGATGTACGTTTATAGTAAACAAATCAATGATTTCATTTTATATTATTCTGTAAAAATCTGACACAATACTCGTCAATAAAAACACAAAAAAAATGTATAGGTAGTATAAGAAGTCAGCACAAATAAGTCTATTGGAAAACAAATCCGTATGTAGTAGATGTGGGGCATGGCACTCCTTCAGGCAATGTGCCAGTATACTTCAGGTGCTGCTCCCCTCTGTCCTCTACCTTAAGGACCTCCACGCTATAGCACAAGCAAAAAGGGGTTGATGGAAGCGCCCACCGTTTGTCAGAAAATTCTGTTTTATTGCATCACACAAAACACACAACGTTTCGGAGAGCGCTATGTCTCCTTCATCAGCGCTCGAAACGTTGTGTGTTTTGTGTGATGCAATAAAACAGAATTTCTGACAAACGGTGTGCGCTTCCATCAACCCCTTTTTTGCTGTGCTATATTGGAAAACAAATGCTAATAACTGGTGGACTAGGACATTTTAATAACTCAACCAATCGACTTCTGTCATATATTAGGACAATACATTTGTTATTTTAAATTAAATAAAACTTAAAGGGCAACTTATTTATTCAGAACATTATTAATGTATTACTAACCAGGTATTTAAGGATAATTATTACTCTATTCTGACAGAGTAAGCGGTCACCTCCCTCTATGCAGTCAATCAAGGCTGTGACGGCTGACAACATAGCCAACGATTGACTGCCGTTTCCCTTCTGCCTCCTCTGCCATGCTCAAGCTCACTAAAAGCACACAGAGTAGAGGTAGGAAGCTCATACCTTTGCAGAAAAGAAAAAATTGCAGGCAGATAACTGACAAGTTCCAGTTTTGTTTTAGGGTAAAATGTCTTTTTAAACCAAATATAATAATCCCAAATACTTCTCTACAGCTGGTCATGAAAACATGGCTATTAATTGCCCAAACTATTAAAAAATGACTGTTGTGAACCAAGTGCAATCCAATGTTTAAAGCAGCTTGGTTATTAATATCAAATAATAAGCCATCAATTCTAATCTACCAGATTTCTATATAATAGATACAAGAGTGTCATGTGGAGGAATAGCAGGGAAAGGAGTTTAAAATTAATTTACCTTTCTACGGTACTTCCGTAAATCGCTAGGCTGATAGAGATGTGCAGAAAGAAAGAAAGGTTAGTGGACAGGAAAAGACACAGCATTAACCTTCACCACTGGCGGAAGGTTCATAGAAAGCAAAAGCAAAGACATTAACCGATGTGCTGCTACCACACATCACACACAGGGAACACATTTAGAAGATGAAGGCTAACATATTATACATTACATAAAGAAAATAACCAGGACAATTCTGCAATGCCAGTCACAAACTCTTTCATAAAAAAATATGCAGGAACTCATGAGAAGCAAAAGTGCACCTATAGATGGCACTGTAGCTACAAAACGTACAGAGGGAGAGAAGGAATATGTTATATAAAACAGAGGCTCTGTCCAATAACAGGCAGTGCACCACTATAAACATACCGTCCAACTAACAGGTACTGCACCGCTAAAAGCATACCGTTAATAATAACAGGCATTAGCATATCGTGCAATTAGGGGCCACAGTACTGCTATAAACAAACTGCCCAATTAACAGGCAGCGCTCCACTATAATCATACCGTCCAATTAACAGGCAGACATTGCTATAAACAGTATATGAATGTTTGTATATTGACAATGTTTCTGTTATAATACAATAGCCAATTGAGCTCTGCATAGTTTTGTGTCATTAGCAACACAGAGACCTTGCACTCAATGCCCCCTTCTAAGTCATTATAATAACTCACTTCACTTAAGCTGGTTACACACGTGAGATATTTCGGTCCGATTGACCAATAGTTCAGTGCATCGGTCGATCGGACCGAAATTATCGCATTCAACGTGGCCATGTCCGATGACCAAAACCCGTCCGATCGTGCGGCGTGGTAACTGTGGATGGGCTGTTTTGCCGCGACCGACAGATACTTTTGAACGGTCGGCCAGGAGGAAAAATCGCTAGGTGTGTACCTAGCTTTAGAACTTAAGTCCACATAGATGTGGCTCCAGTGTGCCACGATTTAAACACAAGTCGCCTGGGTGGGCAATATCCCCTTCCATTTATACTGATCCACAAACTCCTGTACCCGCTAACAGAAGTCTAGTGCTATGGGCGGTATGGTGATTTCTCCCATACATTACTGTGAGTGATCCAAAACACTCCTGGTAGTCTAATGTATTGGTGGTATGGCGTTTTCTCTCCATTCATTACTGCGGAGTGATCACACACATCTTACCTGATAACCGAACAGTCTACTGATATTGGCGTAAGGGGATTTCTCTACCATTCATTAGAATTTCCACTACTGAAGTGCTTTTAAGTATAAAGTATAATGCTTCCCAACAAATCTGCATGCAACAGATCCCCTTTCCCAAACTTACCAGCGTCATAACACCGCCAAGTCGGTCCACTTCCCGGGCAGGACTATGGGGAGCTCTTCGGGGAGTTGAACGACCACTGCCAGGAGGAGATGATCCAGCAATGGAAGAACCACTGAAAGGAGGGATTGATGCGATAGACCTGAAACGGCCCCAAATTATCTAAACTTCCACTTCTACTGGGACTCTATTTCCTCCGCTCTTTGCTCTGTAGTTTCCTTTTCTTCCTGTATTAATCTACCAGGAATAGAAGAATAAGATGGGCACAAAGCCATTCCAGATAACTGTATCAAGATAATTACAATGAAGTTGGGGTGCTAACAAATTGGAGAGTAATTTTTTCCAGATGGAGAAACCTTGTTTTCTTAAAGGGTATCGCCACTGTAAAAAAAGGACATTGGCTATTATAGCAGTTTATAGGTAAACTAAGTCATACCTGGAATCTTAGGTGCGTTCCATATGTGCTCCGACCAGCTGCTTTTATACTGTACAGCCGCAAGATTCCTCTGCCTGACGTGCCCGCCTGCCTCCTATTTTGCCGACGCACGCGCTCCCATTGGACATGCTTACTAAGTCTTTTGCAAGTTAAAAAAAGTCTCCTTACATAAAGCTGTGTGGCTGAACCTTAAACATCCCCCCTCTGTCTCTTCCTGCACATCAGCTGTGAATAGATCATAGAGACCGGAAAGAAAGGCTTTGTTACATCAGGATCACTTGGGTCAAGTGGGTGTGGCAGAAATCTGAATATGCATGTGATGATGCACATTGAATGACAGCCTGCCCAGCACAGTAGCAGACACACCCCCAGGAGCTACACAGCTCCAGGGGCTGCTGCAAAGGAACAGAGCTGATTTTTGGGGAAAAAAGGGAGGAGGGGGTTGGGGGAAGTGGAACTTATATAGGGGAAAAAAAAAAACGTTTTTCATCAGTGGAGATACCCTTTAAATGCAGATTCTGCTAAATGATATAAGAACAAAACAACACAAGCAGAGAATTCCACAAGAAAAGCTTAAAAACAGGGGCATTGCATGACAATATTTACCACTATGTGGTATTAAAGGATATTAAAAGGGACACTGGCAGCTATTCTTTACCGAAACTTAGAGTTGAAAAGAAAGGAAAGGAGGGTCAGAGAAAGTAAAACAAAAATAGATTTAAGGTTGGTGGCAATTAATCTTTCACTGTGTGATTAGCTGGAAAAATATTAGCACAGTTACACTGCCTGGGAACATGGTGATACAGCAGGCTGTGAAAATTGCAACACTTGATATTAATACTGGAGGTACTGTGTGATATTAAAGGGGAAAACAGTTCTTTCAATGCAAAAAAAGTACTCTTCTACCTTTATGATTATTACAGGATCATGCTTCCAGCTGCAATCTATACCAAAATGAAAGTGGTATCATTTGGACTGCAATCCTGCAACTAGCTTCAGAAAAGGTAATTTTAGGGGTGGGGCTAATGACACAGCTTGCCTGCCACAGAGACATATGCTTGTCACGAGTAGGAAAAGTGACTTTACAAGCCTACAACTGTGGATTTACAACAGCTAGGCTTGTTGAAAGGTATACTCTTTAAATAGAGGTCACTTCTATGGAGACCACAGTTCCCCTTTAATATTAGAGGTACTGTGGTGGCTATGACTGCATATATAGTAGCAGAGACTTAGACAAATGCAGCAGATAATATTTACATGGTTGTCACCTGATTTCTTTATTGATGGCATCCAACTGTCCTGAAGCATGACAGCAAGGGTTGTGCATCAGCCTGACCGCATGGAGAGAGCAGATCCATCGAGCTGAATAAGTTTCCCTGTCGTCCTCTATATCAGAAATGTCCACGTCACTTTCAAACGCTGTGCCACATTAGCAAGAACATTTGCCTGTGAGCCGCTCCCAGTCCTGCTCGTTCAGTGTCTGGACCTATGATTAAAAACAGCAGAAATATGGGTCCCACATTTCCACATCCAAGATCAGGGCAGTTGGGGACGTGTCACACGGGGGAGAAGAAATAACACTTACGTGCTGAGGCTGGAAATCCAGAAAGCATCAAAAGCAAAATAACAATTTAGAGATGTTTGATAGTTTGGCGCTCCCCGAACAACAAGCGTTAATACCCTCCACCCATTGTTCTATTTCCATTATCATTCTATACCAAACAAAACAAACTAAACAAAAGCCACACAAAACATGGCAAATACCTTGATGGCTCATCCCGCAATGCTGCGAGTCGTCCTTTCTGCGGCCTGCGCAAACAAGCGATGAGCTGTAGGTGTCTGAATGGGAATCAGACATGGAGACGGTGCAAGAGCAAATCGGAAATCAGGGACACTGCCGAGATGGGGACGGCTAGAAAAGAGAGAAGAGGTTTATATTGTAAAAGTTTAACAAAAGCAGAAGGTCACTGTAAACCTTTAGATTCTTCTTTCCTAAAAAGACATTTGTGATGGCACAGCAAACAGGCAGCAACTGTACCCACGATGTAGAGGAGGGCCCCATAGCCACGATGTAGAGGAGGGCCCCATAGCCACCATGTAGAGGAGGCCCCATAGCCACCATGTAGAGGAGGGCCCCATAGCCACCATGTAGAGGAGGCCCCCTAGCCACCATGTAGAGAGGCCCCATAGCCACCATGTAGAAAAGGGTCCCATAGCCACCATGTAGAAAGGGCCCCATAGCCACCAATGTAGAAAAGGGCCCATAGCACCATGTAGAAAAGGGCCCCAGCCACCATGTAGAAAAGGGCCCCATAGCCACCATGTAGAAAAGGGCCCCATACCCACATGTAGAAAAGGGCCCATAACCACCTGTAGAAAAGGAGATTTTTGTACCCACCAGTAAAATCCTTTTCTGAAGCCAGAAAGGGGACCCGGCACATAGGGGATATAACACCCTTCTCAGGAGCGAACACTTTAAACTGGAAGAAAATGAGGCTCTGGTGCTCTTCCCCTTAGGTATACCTCCATGTGCACCGGAAGTCTCCTCCAGTTTGTCCAAATTTGTTATCCCTCTGCAGCTCTCATGATAGAACGACCTAAGGTTGCATCCTGTCTGCAAATACATGGAGGCGATAAAACTTTATGAATGTATGGATAGAGGACCAAGTTGTGCCCGACATATACAAGGTGCCGCCTGAGGCACCATGGCCAGCTGCCCAAGAGGCCTCGACCACCGTGTAGAATGAGCTGAAACCACAAGTGAGGAACAGCACTGGCCGCTATATAGCAGCAGACAATTGTAAATTGAATCCACCATGCCAGAGTCTGAGGTGGAGCCCTGGACCCTTTGCAAGGCACCGCCAGAAGAATGAACAAAGCCTCTGAGAGGAAGGAGACCCTTCAAGGGAGCAATGTAGACTCTAAGAGCCCTCACCATGTCGAGACAATGTAAGCCGCGTTCTCTGCAAGACAAAGGATTTGGAAAGAAAGATGGAACCACAATTTTCTGATTGATGTGAAAGGACGAGACCACCTTCGGAAGAAAGTAGACATGAGACTGAAGGATTGCCTTGTCTAAGCCAAGAGAGAGGCATGAGTGTTCCACGGAAAAGGCGGCCAGTTCCGAAGCTCTCCTGATAGAGGAAATGGCTAAAAGGAAGACTGTCTTCCAAAAGAAGAAAGACAAAGAGATTGACCGTAATGGCTTGAAACGTGGATTTTGTAGGGCCTTAAGAACTAAACAAAAGGTCCCAGGGCTGAACGAGGGATGAGAAGTTTGGATCTTGCGTTACGTTGTGAGGCATGGATAACTGTGGGAGACTTAAGTTGGGTTTTAAGGTGAGTTTTAAGTGCCATATTTTGTCCTGAGGGAAGAAAGATCCTGTGTGGGTTAGGTTTTTAAGGATAAAGTTTTAGTGCCAGAATTCTGTCCTGGGGAAGAAAGATCCTGTGCAAGGTTGTGTCGAACAGCATTCCTAGAAGATCATCGGCGCGAAGGAGTATAAATGACTTCGCCAGATTTAGGGTCTAGCTGAACTGGGTTAGGATGTTTGTACATTGAGCTACCTGTTGGATTTTCTTGCTCCAAGGAAGCCGTCCTTATCAACAGATCGTCTAGATAGGGAAGGACATATTCCCGAAGAACATTGAATGCCGTCTGACAGACCATAATCTTCTAAAAGATTTGCAGAGCGGAGGCTAGTCCAAAGGCAGGGTGTGAATTGGAAATGCAGAGTACCTATGGTGAATCTCAGGTAGCGGAGTGAGTGGAAACAGATGGGGATGTGTAGATACGTGTCCTGAATATCCAGGGAGGCAAGGAAGTGCCCTGGCTCGATGGCTAGGATTACTGAACGTAAGGATTCCATATTGAAACTAAATTGGGACATAAAGTGAGGGCCTTTAGGTCAAAGACTGGGCGGAAAGCTCCGTCCTCTTGGTACTTAAAAGAGGTTGGAATAGAACCCATGAAATTTTTGATTGTCTGACACCGGGGATATGACCCGAGCCTGAAGAAGTGATTGCACACAGGCGTGGAGAGCTCTGCGTTGTATTGGACACTCTGGAATTCTGGAGGGAAAGAATTTGGAGGAGGTGGAGAGAAAAATTCTATCCTGTACCGTGAGAAAGAAAGTTCAGGGTCAGACGTCTGTAGATGGAAGGCGCCACTCTCCCAAAAAGTTGAAGGTGAACTCCCACACAGTGCAGTTGACGATAGTCATGCTGATTTGTGTTTGGATCCCCTTGTTTGAAACCTCCTTCTGTTTGACCATGAGATGAAAGGTCTTTGTCCTTGACGTGTTTGAGAGGGAGGGGCGTTGGAAGTCGACAAATGAATTCAGTGTTGGGGATGGGAGGCTCTTGGGGGATGAAAGGACGATGTCTCCAAAAGGATGGAAAGCTTCAAGCTCTGATCTGAGGTAGGACAGTGCTTTCTCCTGTGGCCTGGGCGATGATTTTTTTCTAATTCTGGTCTAGAAGACGTCCCAGAAAGGGTAGGTTGAAGAGCGCCTTCTTTGAGTCTGGATCTATTGCCCAGGCCTTCAGCCACAAGGCTCGTCTGGTTGCGGTAGCAGCTGCCAAACATTGTGCCAAGACGACCTTATTCAAGAGCTGCAACCCCTATATTATATACAGCTGCATCCGACAACTGCTGGACAATATCTAGTAGATGGGAATTTGAGGGTTCTGTGACCACCTCCCGAGATAGTGGTCTAGCCAAACTTCCATGGCCTTGGCTACCCAGGCGGGGGGTCTGAAAGTGTCTGCCTCTGATAAAGGTATGGCTGTGGCTCTGGAAAGTCTTGTCACTGGCGGACCACCTGTCCACATCTGGTTTTGAAATAGGAACATCTCCTGAAAATTCCTGGATAGGTGGAATATTTTCTCTGGAGAGGCCCATTCCTCTAGGACGATCTGGTTTAATTGATCGTAAGAAGGGAAAGTTGCTGTCGACTTCATTGGGGCTCTAAACAAGGATTTGGATTAGTCCACGGTTCTCGTATTGGAATGTTTAGGACCTGCAATACAGCCCTAACAATATAGTTAATCATCTCTGGTGTGAAGGTGGTTGGACCTCACGTTCGGAAGAGGCGGAGTCCACTTCTCCCTCTTCCGAGTTCTCTGTCTTCAAGGCCCAGAGTGACTGGCTGGAAACTTTGCCTACAGGCATAAGAAATGGCAGGAGCAGGTTTGGCCGTCTTGGACGGGATGGGACTTTCCTTATTTGACAAATCAGAAAAAGGAAAAAAGGAAAAACTTTTTTTTTTCTGTCCCTTTAAAGGGTATCTTGTGAATCCAGTTCTATGAAGAACGGGAGGTAAAGAGCTGTGCCTTACCTTCCGTTCTTCAATGAGACACACACAGAGCCAGGAGAGAAGGTAAGAAACTTGCTCGCTTTGCTCGCTCCCCGGCGCTTGGTCTGACAGGTCCCGACGGACCTTGTCTTCTATGCGCATAGATCGCGCATCGCATAGAAGACAAGTTCTGTCGGGACCTGTCAGACTACGCGCCAGGGAGCGAGCGAGCGGTAAGTTTTTTACCTTCTCTCCTGGTCCTGTGTGTTCTATTGAAGAACGGAAGGTAAGGCACAGCTCCTTTACCTCCGTTCTTCAATAGAAATGGATTCACAAAACTTATAAAAAAGAGTGGAGATACCCTTAATGGCATCCCAAAATTGTTTTTAGGCAAAAGAGGGGTCCCGAGAGTCAGGTGAGGGCTACCTCTGGAAGAAGAAAGCGAGTTCCCCTCCCCCACAAACCTAAACCACCCAGCTTAAGGAGTCAAAGGAGGAGGAAAGGCAGCAGGAAAAAAGAAAAAAACTTAGCTGGAGAGCGAGGAAGACTGGAGGAGACCACATGCTGCAAAAAGGTTGGGCCATGAGATCTGCGGAGCCGGGAGAGGAGGAGGAAGTCCCAACCCTAATAGGAAAGCCCAGGATGAAGAAACCAGAAGTCCCGCCCCTCGGAGCCATTCACTGCATGCCGGGTTGCAGTGCGGGAAGCAGCGGCTAGCCGCTGGTTCAGACTAGCAGGGGGGGGTCTGCACATTTAGTCTCGAATGATGTGCAGCCCTCTGCTGCATTAGCATGCGGCCCAGCCGCTGCTGAATCGCTCCATGTAGGGAGCAGTGGGGGCCTGAGAACCAATGTCTCCAGCTGCTCTGTCTTACTGTCCTTTCCTGAAGCCGACACTTTAAAAACTGGGAAGGCGTCCATTGCCCAGAGAGGTCTCAGAGATGTATACCTAAAGGGAGGAGCACCAGAGCCTCATTTTCTTCCAATTTAAAGTGTCGCTCCTGGAGAATGGTGCTATACCCCTATGTGCCTGTGTCCCCTGTAGGAGAAAAGGGCCCCAT
This sequence comes from Hymenochirus boettgeri, assembly GCA_019447015.1. Taxonomy (NCBI): domain Eukaryota; kingdom Metazoa; phylum Chordata; class Amphibia; order Anura; family Pipidae; genus Hymenochirus; species Hymenochirus boettgeri. The sequence goes on along the minus strand of JAACNH010001601.1, from coordinate 16,382 downwards.
ACCCCACATGTAGAGTAGGCTATTCGCGCAATGTAGAGAAGGCACCATGCCAACAATGTAAAAATGCCTCATACAAATAATGTAGAGACCCATATACCTACAATGTAGAGAAGGCCCTATACCCACATATAAAGAGGGCCTCATACAAATAATGTAGAGTGACCCATTATATCTATAATGTAGAGATGGCCCCATCAACTATGATTAGAGAAGCCCTCATACCTTGGTGAAGAGAGATACCCCCCCCCCCCTCCATACCTATGATGTAGAGAAGCTGCCCTTATTCGTACTTGCTCATGCTCCGATCTCATTGTTTTCTATCTCAAGTAGGAGCTGATCCTAGGGGTAAAAAATGGGAAAATTTCAGCATTCGTAGTAGAGTAATAAGACGACAAGTAGAGTAATAAGTAGACTAATAAGACGACAAAGTCCACCCATCCAATCCACCACCAGTTTACAAAGTCAATTGAAAAAATGTTCCCTGTCTAGACCTATAACAAATTCAACTATACAAGTTCTAAGCAATCTATCAAAAGTCCATTGTAATTCACAATAGTAAACAGGCACCACAAAAAACTGTGGATTATCAGTAAACTGCCCCCAATGGAATATTTTCTCCTATTTACCTGCATTACTAACCAGATATTAAAGGATTATTATTGTCCCATTCTGGCAGAGGAAGATGGCTCCTCCCTCAATGCAGTCAATCAAGGCTGTCACAACTGACATCACAGCCAATGACTTGAAACATTCCGTTTCACCTGCTCTGCTCCTTTGCCACTGCTCCGATTAAAAAGCTATTGAGCAGAAGGTGGAGGCAGATACCTTTACCAGAATTAAAGAGAACTTTTAAATATCTGGTTACAAAAGCATGTAATACTTGGTAAAAATATCAGTTGGGGTGTGGACAAGTCACCAGTTTTTGTTTTAGAGGAGCCAAAACAGGTGTACTTTATCTTCTGCCATTCAACAATTGTTTCTCCCGGCGTTTGGGAGACAAGAACTGCGTGGAGGAAAATGCGGACATTCGTCTATGTATGAACGTGAAATCTATCCAATGCTGCACTACTATGCAAAAAAAATGTAGCCAGAAACCAATGATAGGCTTGTGATAATTGTGGGTCTGTATGTTATTTACACTATCTGTAAAGGAAATTTTCCACCAATAAACATCCAACACACAAAGCATCTACACACATGCGATGCGGGAGCCGACCCGCATACACATGTGTATGTTTGCCCATTTTGGCTGATAATGGTGCGGTGTATGTGAATTTGTGGGCCGAAACGGCGTGTGGTCGTGGCTTGTTACCCAATTCGGTGGGGGGGGGGATTCAACGACCCCTGACCGCGAGGTCATTTTGGCCGACAAAGGCCCATACATGTCACGATTATCGTCAAAACGACCCCCGTGATCACGTGTGTATGCACCTTGACACGGAGACGGAAAATTCAACGGCATTTGTTATTAGGTGTGTTTTGCACGATGTCTTACAATCAATCAGTGTTCCTCTAAAGCTGGGTACACACAGTACAGATCATTGAAAGATGACAGACAGGATCTGCAAGATCTGCATACACACAGTCCCAAGTGTTCTCTCTATGAACATCATAGGGAGAACGCTCGGGACTGGTGTGTTTTCATCGGCCGTGCTAGACTCTCTATAGGGAGTTAGCACGGCCAATGGAAATTTTTGCCATTCCGAAGAGTGTTCGGCCGACACGATGTTCAGCGGCCGCACGCTCATTTGGAAACGAAGGTACACACAGCAGCAATAAAGCCGATACGTCGGATCCGGGCTTTATCGTTACTGTGTGTACCCAGCTAAAGGGGAACTGTGGTCTCAAACAGTTAAGTTTAAATGAAAGGCCAGTTTCCTACCTTTAAAAACGAGCCATCAACCACCTCTCTACGTGGTCCACAGCCCAAGATATACAGAAAGTTAATGGGTGGGAGCTGACTTGTGACATTCCTAAGGTTCTCCTGTACGTGCCGCCGGCGAGCACAGCTCAGACTCCCTCAGTTGTGAGGGAGACAGGGAAGTCCCTCCTCTTCTGCTGTGTGAAGTCTGATAGAGAGGTAAAGGAATCTACAGCCCTCTCTTTCACGGTGTGTGTGAAACAGCCTTTCAGGCAGAGTTCTCATTCTGCCTGAAAAGGCTGATTCCAGAGAGTTTTCTGTGTGTGTGTGGTGTGGGGGGGGGGGGGTGTCTGGGTAACCCATGGCACCGCGAGTGGGGGGGCTAGGCACCCGCGAGTGGGCGGGGCCACATGGGGCTGTAAGATAATGGGCCATGGGGGGCCTCAACTGAGGGGACCCTGGGGTCCATGAGTGGGAGGGACCAGGGGGGCTGCAAAGAGGAGGAGGAAAACAGGACAGATTGACTGACAGTTTCAGAGCAGGAAACATGAAGTGCAGGGAACCTGGTGATGCTGCTGCCATATACACACACAAAAATGTAAATATCTTAAAACTATACACAAATAAACAATGGAAATAAATTGCAAAAATTCTCAGGGAGCAATTCCTATCAATTTACCTCAAGTCATTTTTGGACCACAGTTCCCCTTTAAGCTGTGCATGCTCACACAAGTCTGCAGCCTGCACACACAGGTTAAGTGGTGCGCACAGAAAAATCTGATGGATATAAGTGATGCAGTGTGTAGCGCACAAAATTTTATTGTGTATGTGCATAGAAATATATTTGCTGTGCGCATACACAATAAAAATTTTTTTTTTTAAAGCCAGTTTAAGTTAGAAGGGAACATTACTTACAATGACATTATAACAAACAAATAAAGATAGCGTTCCTATCTAAATGTAAACAGACTCCAAAATAGGAAATCTTTACAAAGTGAAGGTCGGGATATCCTCTGCATACAAATCTTAGAGATGATGAAACAAGGCGTTGGGTACACAAACACACACACACTCACTTCTCGTGCTGATTTCATCAATGAGCTTCTGGCAGCTTTCACCTCTCGGATCAGCGTGTTCTAAATGGAAAGGAAAAATGTAACTGTTCCATTCAGACTCTGGAAATGCACTGAACCCTCCAGTGAAGCGGTCGTGCTCTGGGGGTAGCCCTATAAAATATTGAGAAATCCTCCCAGGGGAAATCAGATCCAAACATTACATATCTAATGGTTTGACGTTACTGACTGGCCCACTCATCTGCTCGTTTATCCACTAAAACACTGTAATTTACATAATCTTGGCCAGATATGGGACAATATTTCAGTTAGAATTCCACTAGAACTTCTATTAGACAGCTTGATTATTCCACTAAAAATTTATTACACATGGCAGCCAACGAATTACACAATGGATAAGGCTTGATTGTGCACCTGTTTTTGTTTCGCTATGTATATTCAGTGTGATCCTTCCTGTCCATGGCCGGTTATTAAATAAGTGTGCTTGCCTAATTGCATGACAATTACCCTATCCTCCAAAGATGCCATCCTCTCCTTAAGATGCAGCTGAAGCCTCTCATTGGATTCAGAGAGAAGTTTGGTCTACAGGTTGAAGGCGTTTGTTATGTTCTTCCTTCATTTTCTCTCTCTGCGTGCCTAAGTGCCAGAAAGGATTTTTAACATGTTTTTTAAAAAAGTCTAATGTGAAAAGTCACAATGAGATTCTGGATACAAAAGGGCAAATGTAAAGTGATTAGCTCTGTGGGTAGATTTTACTCTACATTTTACTATGGACCCCACTACATGTCAATATAAAAATGTAGCATGGAAGTTGATCCCTCACATACAGGAAGCACACACAAGACGTGCTAACCTTTTATTAACAGGTGGTTAAACTGCGAACAAAGCTGCACAATTCATTCATGTGAAATTTTTTTAATATAATAAATAAATATCCAGACAGTCCAGCGGCTTAGGCTAATGTTCAGGCAACGTTCCCAGCAATCTCCTTCCCTCTGTACTGTATAGTTTAATAGGGCTCTAGGTTGCACTGGTCCTTTTTAAGATCAAGGTCTCCACTATTCACACAAGTCAATGGAAACACATGTCCTAAAGGTTAAACTGTTAAATTAGAACAATTGTTCAGGTTAATACGGTCCCAGAATCCGGTGACCATCATCGTTCAGTGGATTAACCATTAAACTAAACACTGCTGCTTACATATGTGTTTCAAATTTCGAGTGTGGGTAGTAGCTTACTTAAGTGAAGGGGAGATCTGGGTGTTACAGAACCCCAGATCTATCGCTATTTCCTTCTTGACCTCTATGGTTTATCAGTATACATTAATGTTTCAACTTTTCCCCACCGAACACATATTGCAGTTGCTCCCCCTGGATTTGGACTCACCCGTTCGACTTGGTGGTCCGGGTGCAGGAGTGCCACCAGACCATTCAACTCGGTCCGGTTAGCTGGTAAGTATTTTGTATTCCGGTGAATGCGGTAATAGTCCGCCACTCCTCAATTGGTAACACTTTTCACTGTCACCAAATGGTTAAAAATTATAATATTTATTTTTAACATTTCAAAAACTATACATCATCCAGGCGCTACGCCTGACGCGTTTCGAGCGACCATTACCGCTCTTAGCTCATAGGTTTACTGCTCAGGCTCCCATAGAGCTATTATTAGTGAATGTATATAAAAGCCACTCCCACCTCTACGCTGTTCCGATAGGGAAACTAACTTTGTTTACATTCTATCGCTCTCTAGATAGTGTGTTGCAGATTGTAATAATTAGTTCCCTTCACATATTCAGTTAACTCTCGAGGCACAACCATCTCTATTTTGTAGTGATCTTATTTAGCCGACGTTAAAATCATTCAACATTAATATCATAAATGATAGGAAATGTGATACATTTATAACCTTTTCACTTTATTATAACACTATAACTAACAACGTAATTTCTTCTTTTTATCTATGTGTAACAATCCCTTAAACATGTACATTCTATAGATCTCCACTGAATTCTTTACAAACTGTGTGCGCAGAATCCTTGTATCCCATTCGCAGTTGATATCAATATTCGATGGAGCCCTTGTGAAATCCTGTTTTTAATTCAATATTTACATACTTCTCGTTTCGTAACAATTTACCCTATCCTCATTTCTGCTAATCTTTGGTACCCCGATGTATAACTGTTACACTATTGTGATATGATTTCCAGTGCACTCAAAAAAAGATGATCTGCTATGGGGCTTTCGCTGTTTAAATTTAATATCCCTAAGTGTCTCGGATTCTTCCTTTAGTTTCGCGTGCGTGCCCCCACTAGTTGTGAATGTGCCACGTTAAACATGTCATTAGTATACTAATGTGTAGTGTTACAGTTCACATATTGGTTCTCCTTATTATCGTTGTTCCTGTGAACTGACTTTTAAACTCTGAATCCTTTGCTAACATGTTGCATGTGATAACATAAGGAAAAAGGTTATAAAATGTATCACTATGCCTATCATTTAGCATTATTGTTGAATGATTTTAACTCAGCTAAATAAGATCACTACAAAGAGGATGGATTGTGCTCATCGAAGAAGTTAACTGAATATTGTGAGGGAAACTAATTAATTAGCAAATCTGCAACACATAAATCTGAGAGAGCGATTTAGGAAAGTCACAAGTTCTTCCCTATCTGGGAACAGTAGAGGGACGGAGTGTGCTTTTATATAACATGTCCAGAGAAATAGCTCTGTTATGGGAGCTGAGAGCAGGTAACCGAGGAGTAATGAGCGGGTAAGTCGCTCGAAACGCGTCCAGGCGCAAAGGATTATGTGATCAGTATTTGTAAATGTTAAAATAAAGTATGACTTTTTAACAAATTGGTGACCGTGAAAAGTTCTTCCGGATTGAGGAGTGCGGGACTCATTAACCATTCACTGAGGACAAAAAATCACTTACCAAGCTAAAGGTAAACTGCACAATAACTTACCGGTTCAGCAGCCCCTATGCATTGGACACACTATATTATAGGGAGTTACAAAGAGTAATTATTCCATCTACAGGAGCACACCTGCACAAATCTCTTATATGGGACTGTCACATCTAGTTTCGTGATAATGCAAACATGGAAGGACGGTATTAGCATTTCACCAGCCTGTCCTTACCCTCTGCAGTCCTGATTTTTTTCTTGCCATTGCGACATCCATCTGACGGTAAAGTTCCTCGTGTTCCATGTCTTCCTCTGCCTATCATTACAATAGAAAAGGCCAAGATACGGCAAGTTAGAGGCATACAGGATGTAAATCGTCCACAGGCACCACACAGACTGAGACTCTGTTACAGGTTTATTATTCAAGGAGTTTATGTATTTTTGACAGCAAGACCACAGAAATTAATGTTACAACAATAGTACTTCTGCTTGCATTATAAACAGGACAGAACTACGAGAGGGACATGGTTCCTTGCATAAGACTAGAATGTACATTCCACACCCACAGTCTGTTTAAAGGGACAATGGAGCCATAAGTTTCCTGGAAAAAATATAAAGGAATAATCTGCCTGAAATTGACGGGGACCAGTTTCGTGTTTATGTATTAGGACATAAAACCTCTTCAGTGGGTAACCATGTTATTATCGTAAAGGGACTTCAGACCACCCACCTTTTTCCAAAATTTCCAAGGACACACACACCTAAATCCAATTTACCAGAGGTTAACATCCAACCACAGTGCCATTCCAGAATAGTTAAACAGATTCCTAGAAAAGTCTATATATACATAGCTGTGCTAGATTTCATAACAATTGTACAATTTACAGATTGTTCAGTCGAGGACCCGTTTGTATTCTTTTGTGTATTTTATTGTGACATGGTGTGCACACATTTTGGGGTGCACCCTTCATCAGGCTGCATCTGTCCAGTGGTGTGAAAGGCTAGAGGCTAAAATGCGATGGATAATTCCCCATGCCATGTTATTCTGATAAGAACGAGTTCTGGGGTAATGTCCGCCGTTCAAACCTAGAGCTAAAACATTTAGGAGATTCAGACAAAGTTCCTTTCGTTTAAACGGTGCAAATTTTCCCAAATCATAGAACTCTTATTTAAACATTGTAGCTTAGACCATTGTTGGTGGGGAACAATTCGCCCCCTTTACAACGATAACGAACTTTTAGAATAAACCTAAGCTGATGATAAGTATTTTGATAACACAAAGGGGATAAATCGTGAGCCAATGAGATATTAGAAATATTTGCATTTTAATTAAACAGCTCAGTGGGGGGCACATTAGGGAAAGTTTGATATAATTGCGATTTGTTCATGGCAGAAGATCAACACAATGGTCAGACCACAAGCTCTGGAGTGAAGCCCAGCAAAGCCTTCATTCAATATAAGCAGAATAACCAGTCATGGTGGATGGTCAGGAGCACCCATTGCTTGTAGGGCATCGGCTAATCCCAACTGCCCCTTCATCAGAATGCGAGTGGAACACAAACATGAAAAGAGAAGCGAGCCAATATTACCTTCCTAGGACTTGGACGCAAGACCCAACTGTTTTAACCACCCCTCCTAGCAGCAAGGACTTCCGGTTAGACAAAAGCTCACCAATTACAGTTAGAGGACAAAAAAGGTAGTGCAAAACACATGGGAAGGTTTCATGACACAAAGTTAGAGAGGATTTACCATTTCGTTTCATTTCACGGTCATACTATGTGCATTAATTCTAACCAATTTAAAATCTAGTTCTCAAGGTAGTAAGCCAAAGGTGAGGTTTCCAATTGCGTCAGCTATGATCATACAAGAGCATGGTCAAGATTGTAGCAGGACTAAAACACAGGGTGGGAATGTTACAGTCCACAGCTTGTAAGCGTTTTTAAGTAGATGTGTGACCCATATAGGGTGTAGCCCAACCATGCTCTACGCACAATAAGCAAAGCTTTATCTTACATATAAAACTCTCTAGTAGTAGAGAATTGTACCAGTTAAGCCGTAGATGAAAGTGAACCATCATGAGGTATAAAAGGAATACCTTTTATGGCTAATAAAAATGATTGAAAATGCAAGTCTTTCACAAGCACTAGGCTTTCTTCCTCAGGCATGAACATTACTGAATCTTGTAAAGCACTTCGATTTATACAGACTAGAACAAAGACTTTCTGGACATTACTAGATGTTATCTTTTGCCCCCATTGCCTGATTGGACAATGGCTGTCGCAATTAAAACAGTAAATACAAATTGCAATGTCACAGGCAGTAATAATAGAATTAGCAAGGGTTAAAACAAACATCGATACACTTCACTCTAGATGTCATGGAGGGTTGCGTGTATATAAATGAGTATTTATGGTTGGTGGTTAGAGGAAATTGTCTGATTAAATCACATGCATTAAGATTAGAACTAGTGACCCACAAAATTCGATCTTGTTGAGTCCAGAGTCCCAATTTGTATAATTTTACATCCCATTCTAACCTCTCCTTTTGAGATCTGAAATTTCCAATGAGCACTGCTGACTTTTCGGTCTTTCAGCGTGTATTATAAAACCTCTAGTAATGATTTTACGTAAATATAATAAACTGTGCCTGCTGGTCACTGAATGCCGACCAATAATTGCCCCCACCCCAATCAAAGGAGTTTATCTGCTGGGGTATAGAAACACGCGTGACCAAAGCAATAACGGGACTGGTGGACAATAAGAATGCAGGGGAAAAATTGCCCTTCCAGCCTATCAGTCAAATATTGTATGACCTAAGCTATGTACTGAATGGCACGTAAGATTATGGTCTCACTACAGACAGGGCGTTAGGAAGGGGATGGATGGGGAAAACAAGAAAAACATTGTTTAGGAAACTTGGCAGATAGGATCAAAATTTATGATGTCTTCAAAAGTCAGTTTTAATGGCTGTTTCAGTTTAATAATGACTATGTACAGGAGCGAGCGGGCCGTTTATACAGCAATCCTACCTTTTACATAAAAAAAAAGGACTACTGTCAACCCCCTCCTTAATACAAGGGAGATATGAAGTGGTGTGATAGAAAAATTTCCTCTCTCAGTGACCCTCAATATGCTCAGATATAGAGGAGGGGCAAGTAAGTTGGTGGGATTTAATATGTAATTTAGTTACAATATATAGGACACCGTTATCCTTGTAAGAAACAGCAGCTATGGAGAGGTTTGCAGCTGGTGATGGGTGTGTGTGACAGAGAATCCACGATGATTCAGACCTGAAGACATAGGTCAAAACTAACTGCAGGTTTTTTAAACCAAAGCTGGCAAACATTGCGTAACTCAATACCTCTGCATTGGAGAGAGGAGCATAATGAGCGTGGTACTGTTTGTTTAGCTCTTTTTGCTCGTGGAGGACGATTGATTACAAGCAGATGCAATCCCTTTATTCAGGATCCCAATTGTTAATAGGAACGGCAAATGCAGTTAGTTAGTTGTACAAATTGATGATGCGGGTATTTACCAATGATGGCCAAGTATGCAATCATCTGCCAGTTAGGACAAGGATACACAGCTTTGCCGAGTATTTTCCTAATGCAGTAGATTGATTGCAGAAAAATTGAATCTCCACTCAGCAGACTGTTGCTACTGGGAAATTTGCATGTATCTTACATATTTTTATTTAAAAGTGTCCATCAGTCTAATATGCAAATAAGGAACAAAGCTTCTAGGGGAATTGTCCATGCTGAAGCTTTTGGAGCTATGTCTTTAAAAAAACTTTGTACAGATTCACAAGTAAAATGGAGAAGGCCATACAGAAGGGTTTTGGCTGTTTATGAGCCTCATCAGTTGTCCAGTGCAGCTCTCTGGTTTTGCATGTGGAAGCGCTATCAGCAGAGTCCTAATTAAATTAAATAGGATTAGGAAGCCAATACAAGGCTTATAGGCTTTCAAATTTAAACATGACAAGCTTTAGGTAACAGCGCCTTTTAATGACCACGTGGTGTGCTTAAAATAGGAACAATAAAGTAGCCATACACGGGACTTTTCTTCACGATTGAAAGAAACCAGTCGAAGTTCCCACCATGGAGGCCTCGATTTTCTGTAGATTTCATCTTGAACCCGGGAGGAGATGGAAGAAGATGGGGGCGCAAAACAAATTTCGTATGCCCGCTCGCAGATGAGTTATTAACTCAATGGGGCAAATTGATTAATAAGCAGGTTAAGGACAAATTAAACAAAAAGTTATTTTTTATTTTTTATTTCTATTTCAAAGTCTTGAACTATTTCACCCAATGTACCGTATATAAAATCAATATGACGTGACAGCATCTACCTTCCCATATGGACCAGTCACGCACTCACCACCGCATTCGACTTTGTTTTCGGTTCTAGGTTATTCAGCACCTGCTGACCCAACCCCGTCATGCTTGTGGATATTACCAGTATAAACAAAACGGAAGAAAAGAGGGGCAGGTTATAGCCAGGAGGGGCACAAAAAGCCAATTGTATCAATCAGAAGAAAAGAAAAGCAGAAGAGGAACTGTCCATCAATTGCTCACAGGATGATAAAACGTTTTGAGGCGGTGGGGTAAACGACAGTGGGAAGTGGAGAAGAGAAAGGGGCAGCCAGCATAACAGGTCTTATTAGGTGAAACATTAGACAGATCCCTCTAACTTGAGGCAGTAAAGGGGAGGGGGAAGTACAGAGAGAGCTGTGCGCATGACACTTTCAGCCTGGCAGGGAGATCAAGCTAAGGGTGAGGCCACACTGCAACGCACAGGAATCGTGCACCAAATCGCGAGCGTTATGGCACGCGATTGTGTGCACGATTCTTGTGTGTTTTGCATTTTCGCCATTTTGCGTTATGGAAACACATACGTTAACGCACCAAAAATGGTGAACGCATGCGTTGCCAAAACAAACGGACGCGCAATCGCATGTGCATTGGAAATTGCGGGAATTTTCGCATTCCCGCATCTTCCATTTTAGCTAAAATCGCGGGCGAAAAACACGCTAGTATGGCCTAGCCCTTAGAGCCCTAAAAACTTGAACTTCCTTCATTGGACTCATGGGGGGGTTAAGGTGGGGGAAGGGAACTGGCCTGTCTGTACTGAGGGAAGGGGGAGATTTATTAATCTGCATTATCACTGTACAGCTAGAGAATAGCTATCGTCTGTCTATCTATCTATTATCTATCGTCTGTCTGTCTGTCTAGTATCTATTATCTGTCTATCTATTATCTATCTGTCTGTCTATTATCTGTCTATTATCTATCTATCATCTGTCTGTCTGTCTCTTTCTATTTTCTATCATCTATCTATCTATTTATCTGTCTATTTATTATCTGTCTGTCTGACTGTCTGTCTATCTATTATCTATCTCTGTATATATGTTATATGGTTATCTATCTATCTGTTTATATCTGTCTGCCTGCCTATCTGACAGATAATAAGATTATAAGAAGATTATAGATAATCTATCTATATCTCTATTTATGCATCAATCTTTATCATTATCTGTTTATAATCTATATCTATCTCACAATAAGATATATATCTTATTATCTTTCTCCATATCTTTCTACAGTATCTATTTACAGTATCTATCTATCTCCTATCTGCCTATCTGACAGATAATAAAATGGATAGATATAGACAGACAGAGAAAGAAGAAAGATACTTATATAGTTAGACTGGACAGATACATAGAAAGACAGACAGAGATAGACAGATATATAAAGATGGACAGACAGCGGCATTGCCCTGTATGTAGCCAGGCAATGCTCTTCATCTATTGCTGTAGTTTAATTCTATAAACTTAAAATTCTTAGTTAAAAACACACACAGTTTAAATGTAAGGTATGTAATAGCTGTGTCATACACCTTACATTATACTGCCTGCTATACCCCATTTGTTAGCCTTTGTGCCCATGTTGTGCCCCCAGAAAACTGGAGCTGGAGCCGCCACTGGAAGCATAGCAGGCATACAGTAATAAACTCAGAGGACAAAGTAGGATATATCAACATATTTTAAAGAGGCCATTCTTTCTAAAAGATGTCATTATGAGGTGGAGGTGTCCTTTCAGCTTTTTGTCTGTGTATTAATAAATGCTTTCCAAATACTGACTCGAGATCTGAGCAGGTTTCAGCCGATTAGAAATTACTGTTAGGAACATTCCATGTTAGTGTGTATTCTGGGAAGAAGGACTGTTACAGAACCAGAAATGTCAGCTCACTAATGTCAACAGCAAGGAATAGCAAGGGGTAGAAATTCAACTGATTTTTTTTTTTTTTAAATGGAAGAGAATATGTAAAATAACTAGGTATGAATAATATAAACTAAGAATTTAAAAAAAAGATTTACCACTGAACTTTCCCTTTAAATATATTCTATATTGTATTTGCACAGTGTGCTGACAATATATAGCTATATCGGCACAAGTTTTATTTTTATATTGTGTTATAGAATATATGCAGTGTACAAATTCCATTCGATGTGTTCTTCTGTTCTGTATGTGGATGGAGGTTTGTAATTAAGGGATGTAGACTCCTTATACAGGGCTGTAATCCAGTAGATTTGGTTTCTCCCCCCCCCCCCCCCCCCGCCAGCTAACTTCACGTTTCGGTTTGTTGCACTGGAGCTGGTAATATGTGTCATTGGACTGGCACAGACTGAATAGAAAATCGCTTACTGCCCTTTAACACATCAGTGTATATTAATGTGCTGAAACTCAAAAATAACAAACACAAAATGATTTATATCTCACCCCTGGTGAGTGGAGGTCCGGGTGCCCATGCCCCGGATCTGTCACTTCATTAGACCGTATTGGCACATCAGTGGTTAAAAGTAAAAGTCCTTTATTCAAAACAAGCACGCACCTGATGCGTTTCGGGCTATAAACACTTAATCATAGGCTTAACGTTTGAAATACCCGCCACAATGTTTTATACCCATAAGGCATTTCCCAAAGCATCACGCCCCTTAAAGGTATATTCCCCCAAAACCACTTTACTTAACCTCATAATAGAGATAGTTAGGGGATACATAAAAAACAAACAAATACGGCTAAAAATGTATTCTTGGATCTATCTGGATGTTGAATAAATGATTCACATAATATATATAATATATATTATGTGAATCATTTATCTGTTTGTTTTATATGTATCCCCTAACTATCTCTATTATGAGGTTAAGTAAAGTGGTTTTGGGGGAATATACCTTTAAGGGGCGTGATGCTTTGGGAAATGCCTTATGGGTATAAAACATTGTGGCGGGTATTTCAAACGTTAAGCCTATGATTACGTGCTTATAGCCCGAAACGCGTCAGGTGTGTGCTTGTTTTGAATAAAGGACTTTTATTTTTAACCATTCTGTGGCCTGAGACTGCCTTTCCGGGACGGATGTATCCTACCTATTTTCCTTCTTATCATTGGACTGGCACCCATATTTATCTATTCCTTCTATTCGCTGTCAGTTTATTTGTCTTTCTGCTTTTTTTATTTTCCTTAACGGATGATGTTGATTTTAGATTTCTATCAGGGTGAGTCCTATGTATTTGCTGTGGGAAACTTGGAGTGATTTACGTTTTTGATTGTCCCTTGTGTGGTTTATTTCGATGTAGTAACACAAGAACTGGACTTGAATTTAGTTTTTTGTGGGATAACAGAGAGGCAAAACTCTAAAGAAATAGTTCACTGGAAAAGTGATCTATTCCTTTAATGCATTGATTGAAGACCGGGAGGTTAGGAACCTATGCCTTACCTCCTGTTCTTTAATCAATTTCTCGGGAGCCAGGAACAAAGGTGTGTACCATAACCTCCCGGTCTTTAATCATTGCATTAAAGGAATAGTTCACTTTTTCCAGTGAAGTATTCCTTTAGGGTTAGGCCACACTGCTGCCTTTTTTTGTTTGCGCTTGCGTTTTTTTCATATCATTGAAAACGCACGTTTTCGGGAGCGTTGCGATTTGTGTTCCGCATTTTAAATCGCAATTGCATGCATTTTTCAATAGTTAATGAAAAAACGCATGCGCAAATGAAATCGCTTGCGATTGCGTTGCAGTGTGGCCATGCCCGTAAAGGATAAATACACTGTAAAATGAAGTAATGCTGAACTGGAAGCTGCAGCTTTAAAAATACATTTGACCTATTTTTTTTCCCTAAGCCCCTCCAGAGCCTACCTTAGTAGATGCAACAAGACCCACTTCACTCATACAGCCAGAGTGAAAAAAATGTGCTTCACTTTTATATGGCTATGAGTGTGCCAGATTGCCACCAGATCCGGCAAATCAACTGCTGGCCATTTTATCAGTCCTATGCAGTACTGGGCAGTGGGGAATTGTAATGGATAGTTGGTTAATGTGTAGTGAACATTGTGATTCTTTTTGATTTGTGCCCCCCCGCTCGCTATGACTTGCTGTGCATGTTTGCAGTGCTTGTGGTTTCATAGCTGTGCTCTCTGCATTCAGATGGATAGATAGATAGATAACCTGCAATTAAACTACTTGATGGATAATTGTGACAAGTGTCTATCTGATGAATTGTTGGCAATTGGACATTTTAAATGCGTTTTTCACGTGTTCCTGCTTAATGGTCACACGGCACATCTGCCAATTCAGTTATACAGAATGGAGTTGCGGGTCTTTAAATATACCAGTATGTTAATTTACTCCCCAAGAGATCAGATCTGTGGTACACATGGTTTTCATGTACACAGACCGATTTCATTATCAGCTGAAATCCTGCGTGAGCAGTAGCACAGCTATTGGGCATCTGCATAATTATGGCTGAAAACTCGTCTCATCTTTTCTTCATCTTCTACCCCTAGACATGAACTTCTGGAGGAAGCTCGCAGACAAGGGTTGCCATTTGCTCAATGGGATGGGCCTACAGTGGTTGTTTGGCTGGAGGTCTGTATCTCTTGCAGCTGTAAAGTCTTGAATTCTCCAATGGAAGGGAAGGGTTTAATGGCCATTTTGTCTTTTTGTCACAGCTGTGGGTCGGTATGCCTGCCTGGTATGTTGCTGCCTGTAGAGCCAATGTGAAAAGTGGGGCGATAATGTCTGCATTGTCAGATACCGAGATTCAGCGGGAGATTGGAATTAGCAACCCCCTGCACAGACTAAAGCTCCGACTTGCCATCCAGGAAATAATGTCCTTAACCAGCCCGTCTGCTCCCGCCACTTCCAGAACGGTGAGGCTAGTACCTTGTACATAGATTCTTTAATTATGTTCTCCTCGCATTGCTGTATTGATGTCAGGGTGGTGCAGTGTCCTCTGTACTGTTAACCACAAACCATGAAGTATATGAATCCAAGATATGATGAGTACCGCACACACTTTGTTCAAACTATTTTATTGTGATAAAGGTGCACAAAGTTTCGCCAGTAGTGAGTCAACACCGAAACATTGCACACCTTAATCACAATAAAATAGTTTGAACAAAGTGTGTGCAGTACTCATCATATCTTGTACATAACACGTCAATGTAAATGTTCTATAATAAACAATAGCATGTGGCTACACCAGAACCAGCACTCTGTAACATTAAACGTCAATGTAAATGTTCTAGTATAAACCATACCGTGAGTGGCTACACCAGAACTAGCACTCTGTAACATTATACGTAAATGTTCTAGTATAAACCATAACGTGTGGCTACACAAATCAAAGTATATATGAATTTCAATGTTAACTGTGCACTTTCTTAAGTTAGAAAATGGAAATGTTCTAGATATTTTGCCTTGTTTTAGCTAATGTAACCAATACCAATACTGGTTTAATACTAAGAACCTTTTACCTTGACGCTTTAGATTTTTACCACGAGTGCTGGTTCTGGTGTAGCCACATGCTATTGTTTATTATAAGACATTTACATTGACGTGTTATGTACAAGATATGATGAGTACTGCACACACTTTGTCAAACTATTTTATTGTGATAAGGTGTGCAATGTTTCGGTGTTGACTCACTACTGGCGAAACTTTGTGCACCTTTATCACAATAAAATGTTTGACAAAGTGTGTGCGGTACCATCATATCTTGGATTCTATTAACTCATGGTTTGTGGTTAACAGTACAGAGGACACTGTGGCACCGATAGAGGAACCCCATGCCCTTTCAGCATATGGGAGAGAGGAAACCCTTGATCTTTCAGGGTATGGGATAGAGGAACCCCATGCCCTTTCAGCCTATGGGAGAGAGGAAACCCATGATCTTTCAGCCTATGGGATAGAGGAACCCCATGCCCTTTCAGCATATGGGAGAGAGGAAACCCATGATCTTTCAGGCTATGGGATAGAGGAACCCCATGATCTTTCAGGCTATGGGATAGAGGAACCCCATGATCTTTCAGGCTATGGGATAGAGGAACCCCATGATCTTTCAGGCTATGGGATAGAGGAACCCCATGATCTTTCAGGCTATGGGATAGAGGAACCCCATGATCTTTCAGGCTATGGGATAGAGGAACCCCATGCCCTTTCAGCATATGGGAGAGAGGAAACCCATGCACTTTTAGCTTGTGG